>JANHGC010003565.1:634360-652027 GCA_027560395.1 Boaedon fuliginosus
CCTGCTGAACAAGTCAGCAGAGACTGCAGTGCTGCATTTAACCACTGCGCCACCAAGGCCACCAAGACTCTGTTGTGCCACTAAATAATTCTTTATGTATTTATCACATCCCTTATACTGTATTTTATATAGTAAAGTTCAATAGACACACTCAAACTCAAAATACAGCAAGAATTTCTAATAAAATATTCTACCAACTAAATTGGTTACTTTATATTGTGCATTATATGACTATATTGTAAGATTTTCCTTCCCCACTCCTTTTTGGAGAATGGGAATAATAGATATTATATTCACATTATTTAAATATGCAAATATGCTTGTTTTTGTAATACAAAATTATTATGCGGCATTTTGAAAAATACATATTTTATTTTGAAAATTTATAATCCAAATCAGTTTGCCCATGTCTTGTCTTGTTTTGTTTTGTTAATATAGATTTTTAATATAGATTTTTCTCTGACATGCATGGATTTCCTTTCATAGCCAGTAAATAAAGTTTTTACGTGTCTGTTCTTGAAGATGGTGTTTTTATTTTATTTTATGCAGGGGGGAAGCTTGTTATGCTTTCATAAATATGCTCTGCCTAGAATCTTTTGCAAATCATTATTATTTTATAGATATACAGATGAAAAGATAGATATAGAGCTTTGCAAATAGAGCAAAATAATGTAATGTCATTAAATATCAGATTTTACCTTCTGAAAGAAAAAAAATGGTATTTCTTTCTTATATCTTTCGGTGTCACATTGAATTCAACATCCTCCCTGTAGCTTGAATTTAAGATGAAATTGTTTCCAAAAAAGAAATAGGAATTTGCTCACCACTCTTAAATTAATTTTTAAAGAAAGTCCAGACAGCCTGAAATAAAGATTTGTAATATTTATTTCTTTGCAATTAACTTTGAGTGAACTATTCTGCACCTCCTGGAATGACTTGAAATATAATTTTAAATCACAGTTTGGACCAGCTTTCCTCAACTTGTATTCCAATAAATCCCAAAGTCCCATGAAGACTTGCTAGAAGCTCCACAAGATGTTGTGATAGGAAAAGAATCATTTTTGAACTTCATAAACTTGTACAATGCTGTTGTTCAAAGTGGTGAGAAATTTAGGTGATGCTGTCTATTTATGTGATGCTGTCGACAACTATTTGCTATCGAGCCGCTGCTTTGCTATTAGAAGTGGAAAACCCTATGATATTTTTCAAAATTTTAAAGATTTTTATGCAGGGGTTTCCTAAGTCTTGAAAATTAATTCCTAAGTTTCACCCGAATAAAAAGTTGTGAAAGGATGATTTAGATTATATATGTGTGAATGCTATGCTATTACTTCCCTTCCCTCTCTACATATTCTCCTCTGATCTATCCTCTGAATGGAGGAAACAGTAATTTGAAAGAATTGAAGAATTTTCCCTGGAACCTAAGAGAGCAAAGCCAATTCAATTCACACTATATTTTCCCATTCAGACGTGGGCATAGTTTGTACAATTGGGGCACCTTTAGATCAAATCCTGATAAAGATAATCAAAATATGCAAATGAAGCAAAATTAGTCATGTTTTAGCCTTACTTAGAACAGATTTGGTGTTTTCTTGAACCATCCCAAAATGTATGATAACCACTAGTTCTACATTATTATGTGGCTCTATGTTGGCACAGTTCATTAATTGTTGAATTATATGATTACCAGAAAAAAAGAGTTGTGTTTGATTGGAATTAACATTGATTTAACTAGAGGCCCATTGGGCATTTTGGATATAAATAAAGGTCTAATAAATCAAGATGGTAGCTATGACAGCATGATCAAATTCCACCCCATTTTATGATCCATTAGCCAGCCTGTCTTCTGGAATATCTTAGTCCCAAGTGAGGTCAGTTCCAATTCTCCTGACCTTCCATAAGAACTTAAAAATATGACTCTGCCAGTTGGCCTGGGGTGCCAACAGAGGGTCTTCATGTTGGGAGTGATTGATAAACAGCAGATCCCACCCTCTCCTCCTTTCATCATATTCCCTTTCCCCATCTTTTTAGCTATGTTGATTTTACAGTATTTATAGTACAACATTTATATTATTTCTATGTTTTAATACTGTAAACAACCCAGAATTACTGTGTGGCAAGATGGGCAGCTAGTTAAATTTTACAAACAAGCAAACAAACAAATAAACAAGCCACTTGTCAAAATTACCAGGTGGACCAAACAGGAACATGACCAGATAAGTTAATTCTACTTTATTGTAGGCCACCTTAAGATAATTTTGCAAGTCTAAATGTGCAGTTTTTCTCTTTTTTACAGCCTGATTAGGAAGTGTATAATTAGGGTCTCTTCCAAGCCTCTTCCCCCACTTAGTGTTCTAATATAGATTATGTTGTCTCTTATCTGAACCTTCCCTAGGTAATATATCTGGAACTTATATACCATTATTCCACTGCCCTGATCTTTTTTTCACCATGTAATCCTGATCTCCAATAAATTTACTTTAGATTATATTGATCCTGATAATTCTAAATATCTTTGTGGAGCAGAATCTTCTTCCTTCTCCTTGTTTTCTCCCTTTAATGTCTAAAGAGCACTGGACCACACCCAATTATAGAAAGAAAATGCTGAAAGCACCTACATGCCGCAGGAAGATTTGTACAGGTGACAACAGAGAGAAAGATACTGCAGGCAAAGAAGTGGAGCTACCATCACAATAAACTGCAGATTAGCAGGCAACTGATGGTGAAGGAGATGCAAGCTATTTTTAGAGAACACTATGATAACATCTTTATGTTCTTCAGTCATTCAGGCACTTTCAATTCTTCATGACCCGGTAGACATACTTTTGCCAGTATTGTCTCTGAGTTTTTGTGACAGTATCTAGCACCTTGTCCCTCGGTGGCCTTTTTTAAAATTGTCAATTAATTTTTCCAGGCATCAAGATCTTCTCCTGCTTTAATATGACACATCCATTTTATTGACTAATGCTATAAATAGATCAGTTGTATCTTGCCACTCTGGAACAATAGGTTTATTGTATTTCTGTAATTCCTACTGAAAATAACAAATGTTTGCAGCAATTAAATTCAAGTGACAAGTTTTTTTAAAAAAGAAAAGAAAATCAAAAGCAGACCAGCTGATAGGCAAAGCCCAGCAGCCTTACTACTCCAACAGAGATGCTGAGAGCCTACAGCCATTTAGCAATTGGTGAACCATCTGCCTTCCACCTTACTGCCCTCAGCACAGACTGGGAAATTATACAAAGCTAACTTTGCCACAGCACTGTAGTATAGCTACTGATGGAAACACTAATTTGCTAGTGGCTAAAGCCTTTGTTAAAAGCTCAGGCAACAAAATAGTACAAAACTGTTCATTGCACTGTTTGGAAATTATAGAAACACACTGGCACAGACATAGACATTAGGTTTTGTAATAAGTGTAAATTTAAAGGTTAGGAAATAGGAAAGTTTGTTAAACTTTTACATAAGAAAAGCCTCCCTGGAAATACAGAGAAGATCAAAACAAGTCTCTTTGTTAGCATTGTTAGAGGTTTGAAATAGATTACCCTTGTGAATGAGGTATCTTTGTAGCATATTATTTCAGCTTCAGTCACGATCAATGCATTTTCAAATGAAATGTTTTCCATTGCGAACGAGATAGCCTTAGTTTTTTTTAAGACTGGCTATTTCATTGAGGATAGCTTCTGTTTGGCTTTCAGTAGCCTTTTTTGATTTCATCAGTGCTGGTTGTGTCCCTGGACCAGCCTTTGGAAGTGCTGTGGAGGCTTGACACTTTGTTCAGCTCCTGCCCTATGCCTATCCCTTTCAGCACTATCCTAGATTAAAACATCTTTTACAAGTTCCACAATCATACAGCTACTGAGTCTGCTACCAATTGTTAGAGGTTTGAAATAGATAGTCATTGCCATTGCTTTGTGGTGAAAGTAAAGACGTGACACATGTTGTGTCTAAGAATAAAACTATTTATTATATACAAAAATAATAAAAGTGTACATATAAATCTAATCTAGTCCTTTGTCTTTTTCGCAATCATGTAGCCACATTACTGCTCTGCTTGAGATGTAGGTTGGAACAGGCAATAGTGGAGAGGATGAGCCCTCAGGTAAACTCTGGCTCCTCCCTCTTCCAATAGGAGGAAAGGTGGGAAGGTAGGTAAACTCCCCCTTCTCAGGTAACACATCATAGCATGGCTTAGCAATATTCAAACAAGCAGTCTGTACCATTTCCCTCACAATCTCAAAGATCTTATTTTCGTCCAAATGTAAGCATCTTGAATCTTACATCTTACCATCTAACTCTTAAAATACCAATTAAAAATGGGCTTTATCGCTTTATCAGCTGTCAGTATGATATTGGGGACATATATGATGCCAGTGGACCAATTCTTCTATATGAAAAGCTTAGTCTGTTTTAGCTGCCTGAATGAAAAGCTCTTTTCCTGAACCTCACAGATTTATTCATATATCAGACAATTGCAAACTTTCCTCCTGGAAGTGCTTAAATGATTAATAGTGATATAACTATTATGTTATATAAAACAGATTATCAGACAAAATTTACTTCTATTTGATTTTTTTTTTGCCACCTTGTAGAACAATCTGAGTGTACTTACCTCAAAATTAAAAACAGTTACCTTCATTTAACTAACATTTGTTAGACTATATCCTTTCTGCAAGCTTTACTGTACGTGCAAGTTTTATTATCTAGTTCTAGTAAAAGATAAAAACGATACAAGTCATTTATTCATTTCCAATTGTTATTAATAAGAAACAGAGCTTCAGATCCAAATACAATAAGATGCCCTGCAGATCCATTCTTTATTTCATTTATTTTCAATTTATTTTCTGTACCAAAGTATGAATCAAATTTCCTTTCCAAGTTCTTCAGTTGGTAAATATTGATAATTTAGAATTATTTTGATTTGAAATCATTAGCAGTCTCATTCATTTCAAAGCTAAATATAAAGTAACAGTCAGACCTACTAAAAAGACTGCCCTCCATTTATTAATCTCTTTTTCAAGAAAATTCAGCGAAGTGTTTCTATTTGGAGGATATTTTTTCCATGATCTGAGAGTTATTAATTTGGTTAGTTTATCTTGCTATTAGCACAGTTAATCACAGTTTCCAATTACCCAAAATAAGTTTTTAAAATTTGTTTTTCATGTAATTTGGTATTTTTGATTCTTGCTTTTCTCTAATATTTTCTTTGTTTTTCTGATTACTCTATTTTTAAAACACTTGTGTAATTTTATTGTAAACCTCCCTGAATGGGGCAGAGGATGATCAATTGGGAGAAGTTCAGAGATTGAAGATTAAGCTACCATATCTCCAGTTCTTAATAGGAGATCAATATGAAGAAGATAGTAAGTTATAAGGGTTATTACCAGCTTCTCTCCCATGTGATGGACCACTATCCCTTCTTTGCTAGCATTCTAGGAAGGATGCTGAGAGTTATACCTTTCTCATTCATCACTCTTATGAAGATGGACAATTATACTCCCTAATAATGGAATGGTGAGGCTACTGATGCACAGCAGTTGCTGAAGAATGAAGCCTAGCAATTATTTGCAGAGATCTGCAATCCTCTTTCCTATAAACATTAATTATGAAAAAGATCTGTTATCACTTTGGAATATTTATGTTATATGTGAATGTTGGCTGCAGAAAAGATTTATCATATAATGATACCATGAATGTGGTAGTGACAACAAATACATAGTGACAATTCATCTGTTTCAAAAGATGTAACATCATTTATTTCTACCAACCATTTCTTTTATTCACAATGCTATTTGTATTTGTAATCTGACTCCTTTAGGGAAACTCTTAAACACGAGCCTACCTAGTGCTTTGAAGTGGTGAAGTCTTTCAAAAGTTTTTCCAAGATAAATTTTTATATGGTAAGCAGGATTTTGATTGTCTCAATTCCTGAAACATATTCCTCTTTGAACATTAGCATTTGAATAATCATTTGGTTATGGCAACTGTGATTTAAATGTATGTATTTTTGTAAAAAATCTACTGATGGTGCTGCAGATCTGGGCTCAGGAAGATGTAAACTGGAGGGGGAGCAGCAGGCACATTGGAAGATGAATTAACAGCAGAAGAGAAAATAAATAAGTCAGTAGTACTGCTCTAACTTCCTGGCAACATAGCTTTGTGTGATAGAGCACAGAGATAAATGGATGTAAAACATCAGAAGAAAAGCATAAAAGAGAGAGTAAAAATTATGAAGTATGTCATGGATGGAAAACTATATGCAAAACAAAACTATTATCAAAAACAAAACAAAACCCTGCAACAATAGCCATTCAGTAGACTTGTGATATTGAATATTTGCACTCCATATTCAGTTTTTTTTTTGTCTGAAAATGCAATGCCATTAAAATCTAGATCTTTGATATAAATAAATGTCAATGAAAATCTGAAGAAATGACCAGAGTTATAATTTAAAGATATCAGTCTGGATCATTTTGAAAAATTGGAAACTAATGATCCTGAAAATTTAAAATTGGATCTAAATTTTGTTACAATAATTTTTTAGCCATGACCCTCTTGATTCACACAACGTTACTCTAAGTAAAAAACTTTGCAACTTCATCTAAAACATAGCTGATTTATGGCACATGGCTTCAAAAGCTATTCAAACACCAGCCCAAGACTGGACTCAGAAACTAAATCATAGATCCCAGCCAGATCTGCAAGCTGTTTCTACAGTGAAACTTAATATACAAGAATTCATATTCACATACTCTACTGGCCATAGGCAACAAGTTTCTATAGATTACTATTTGCTCCACCAACAAACATTGATTTTGAGTTTGTTGTAGGGTCCGAAATGCAGGAGATTGCTACTATTATCCTTCTAGATCTCAGCAATTGTAGAGAATATTACTTTGAAAAAATATGTCAATTTTGATTTTTTCATAAGTTAAACATGGTACCAAAATCTACATAAATGACAAGTGTGTTTCCCAAATGGGACTTCATTCAGATGGACAAAAGAAAATTCTAGTGGCACTATAGCAAACACAAACTGAAACTAACAAGATCCCCATCTCTAGCACATATTGTTATAATGAGGAACTTGCTAGATATGAATTCTAGATCTCTTTCACTTCCATTGTTGGAAACATGCCTCATCAGCAGTTCCTTTTTAGTAGCAGTAAGTTCTGAGAGATCTCTGAACCTTTTGGCTGAGGAGATTTATTTGTTTAATAGGCTCTTCATATTGCCAGCTGCCCAATTAATTAAAAGGTTGGGAACTTTGGCAAGCTGACTAATTTTAGAATGGAGAAGGAATAAGAATTTCAAAAAATGTGATATTGATGGGTGAACATAATTCAGAGGTATTTAGGAAATCTATTAGCTGAGCATTTTGAGTGCAGAATTTGCATGCATATTCTGATCATCCAGCATTTAAGTACAATGGGTGCCAGCTAAACCCCATATCATACAGTTGTTTGTAAAGAAACACTTGGAAGGAAAACATTTGTAGAATTCAATAGATAAATAAAGTCTGGGTGACTATAAGACCTCACAATATTTGCATTATCAAAGAAGCACATGATTATGAATGCCATGGTTACTGCTAATTTTTCAATCATTTGAAAATTTCAACTCTAGATGGCTGATTTAATAATTAAAAGTGCTGCCAAGAATGAATCCTATCTTTCAAAAAACTACTAAATATTTAACACACAGCTGAAACTTTCCAGGAAACATTTCATGTGAAGAGTGTAGAGTGGTTTGTGTTGAATTTTTTATTACAAAATGGTGCCTAAACCTTTAGCTGCTAAAAGTGTAAAATAAATGCTGGCATTTCTCCCAAGACATGTACCATTACATTGCCCTGATTTGCTTTGGTTTTGACCCCCTATTGCTGTGTTTTTAAAACTACTACAAATTAAGGAAAGGGTGTTAGCTTTCTTTTACTATCTTGTAAAAGAATGTTTATCTTGTTCAGTGCATATTTGTAATTCCACTTAAAAGAACCCAGGAGAAAACAGCTAATATGCTAGATTGAAGCTTCATTTTGACCTATGTAGGTAAATCTCTGCGTAATGTAGGAAGGCATATGTATCCAAGTACTGTAATTTTAAAGCTAAATTATTATTTGAATTTAAATTATTATTTAAAATTTAACGCTAAAGACCTGAATAAGGTATTTTTAGAGCAACATTTTTCTGTTCTTATATGGCTGTGAGAAAATGTTCATAAGAAGCAAGGCTTTGCATGTGCAATTGGGATAGGCTATGAAAAGCAACAAGATTTCTAATAACATTCCCCCTGAGGCTATAGATATACTAATAGTGCACCTATTAGTCTATATTCATTTTGTCCAATTTCAGCAATAGCTGTAGGGTCAGTTGCAGGTTTGAAGGTGCCCAAAATAAATTATTCTCTGGTGGATTCATTTCTCTGCCAATGAGCCCTTTTGGGTTGTCTGTTTGGAACATGAGAAAGCACCCCAAGAAAAACTTGTTTTTAGCTAGTAACTCAACAGAAGCTTCTAGAAATAGTGTGCAGAATTTATTCAATCTCTTGGAAACTGCAATCTTCATAAAAACCTCTAGGAAAAAACATGAACTTCATTGGTTCAAGTACACACAAGTAGATTTATTGATGTTGTAAAATGCCTGAGTTATTCCACAGGGGCAAATGAAAACTTTACTGGTTTACTGACCTATTTTTACGAGAATATGAGAGGTTCTTAAATCACAAACATAGCAATAATTTGTATGAATCTAGTTACCCTAGATATTTAGAAGTAAAAAAGAAATATTGAATGACTGGTTTATCAGTGACAATAATGTCAATTCAATTACATAGCTGATTAATAATCAATAGAGCAGAGAGAGAAAAGGCAATACTTCTTACTGCATCATTTAAAGGCAATACTTCCTGCTGCATAAAAAATTATATTTTATTATCACAAAATACATTTGACTTTATAAATTATGACTGTTTCTGTTCCCTTATGAATATTCTTTATATATTTTCACATTAAAAATAACAATTATATGAAAAGATAGTTTTGTTTCTTTAATGAAAGAATGTACTATTTAGTTGTTGTTTTTTCTGCTGATTCTAGGAGACTGCTGGACAGGTCCTAGCAATTTTCTTAGTAAATATTTCAGGCCCAGTTTGCCATTGCTTGCTTCCTAGGCTTGAGCGAAAGTAAATGGCTCAGGTTCACCCAAAGGTGGGAATAGAACTCATGGTCTCCCAATTTGTAGTCTGATGCCTCAAACCATTACACCAAAGTTTTACTATTCAGTTATCTCATTCCAGCTATGTGACTTGTAAACTTAATTAAGAGTAAATGATCATCACTTTCTGTTCTTTTAAAAAATAAAACAATAGAGAGGCTTTTTGCAGTTTGTCATCTGCTTAGATTACTTTAACACTCTTAAAATCTTGTGGGTTTTTTTTTTTTTTGATTAATGGTTTAAGTATTTAAGCCCAACAAAATAAAGATGTCCTCTGACCCAGAATGAATCTTGATTCTACAGAAGAAAACACTGCATGATTTTCAGTCTTATTTCCCGCAGATTAAGCAGGTGGAGGGAAGGAACTCAGCCCCCCCACACACACACACAAGGGGATGGGCAGCCACTGCCATCCTTCACATATTTATCTGAAAATAAGTTACGTTGAACTGAGTGAGGTTTGGTTCAGAATAAAGATACTTAGAGTTGCAGTATGAATGAACTGCTGGCAATCAAAAAAGTAGTATTTGTCTTAATAGATGCCCCAGAGACATAGGTTAAGTTGCAAAACTGTCTATTTATAACGGACTTCATACACAAATAGACACTTATAATAAAAATTGGCTAGTTCATTCAAATATCTGAATATTAGCTGCAAGGTATTGTTAGGATTAAAAATTGGTAGATATCTTAAACTAGGTCAGACTGTTAATTTAATTCAGCATTAGGAAGTATATAGTACTTCTGCTCATTGATGTGTTCATAATAATCTCCCTTGGTGCCCCACCTCACTTGAGTTTTTAAAATATATAGCCTAATTAAAAATAAATAAATAATAGGGAGTTGGCCTATCAAAAAAGCCCAGCTTCCAGTATTATATTTATTTCCAAGAATCTCTGGTTATAGGATATAGAAGCATTTTTTTAGTCATGAAGGGCTAAATCAAAAGTTTGCTAAACTCTCCACTCTCACCTTAACCGCAAAACAGAATGACCAAAATAATTTGAGAAATGAGCCCTTGGCATAGTTATTATGCCAATAGTAGCTTTTTTTTCAAATACATTTTAAAACAAAAACTAAATATTCTTTATTTATCATAATATCCTGATGTGACAGATTAGCATTGTTTACTATCAGTGATAACAGTTTATAGTTATAGGTGGCCTGTGGCTCCCATGGAACCAGAGACTTGGCTAGATGGCTCCATTTTTTAAATTCTCATTTGACTGTATTTTGACTATTTGTTACTATGGTTTTTTTGTTTGTATTTTCTGTTTTTTTTTAATATAATGTATTTGTTGGGAGACAGATGACACCAGAGTATCTTTAGTGGTGAGATTGGAAGATATATAATCAAACAAACAAATAAGTAAATATATAGTAGTCAAATCTGACTGGATATTTGTCCAGACTTCAGCAAATCTCTTCTATATTGTTACTGATCACTTGTAGAAGAGAAGGAAGCTACTACCAAACCTGGAGTGAGATGAGGAAATATCATCAACACTATCTGAAGTTAGGAGGAATGTGCAAATTTAGAATGTGCACATTTTTTTAGCATCAAGATGACTTGGAAAAGAATCCAGCTTATCCAAAGCATTTGAAAACTCAGTCAACCAAATTTACTCATGCATAAAGAAGGACACAGCTCTTTTCAGTTTGAGTGTGTGTATTTGTGTGTGTGTGTGTGTAAGAACTGACATAAACTGAAATTTCTGTCAGACAGCAAGCTTTTCATGTTGGATTAATTTGATGCTCATGATTTTCTGACTCAACAACACATAAATCATGCCAACCATCATCACACAGTGACAACAGTCCCTGCAGTTGTTCTTTTATATTGCACTACATCTAGTAGGAGGTGAATGCAAAGTAGCTGGTGTTTGCATCAGACTCAGGAAGAAATAGTTTCCAGATAAATTCACCTTGATTCTTCACTGCGAAAAATACACCAATAATTGCACCACACTAAGAGAAAGAGAAGATCTGTATTTCACCTTCATATGTTGTAAGAAGAACATACAAGAAGTTTAATATATATATATATATTATTTTTTTATACTATGTTATATGAATTTTGCTTTGCTTCTCTTATATTTTTCATAAAGCACACCCTGGAACATATATTTAAAAAAAAAATCTTAGGAGATTATGGATTCTTCAAGAGTGCATGAATTTGAGATTCGGAGATGGTCAAATGTTATTGGAATTTGAGATTTAAGATTCAGAGGCAGCAAGAGTTGATGTGAATTTGTTCAAGATTTTATCTGAAAACCAGAGACACTTAGGTGAGATGAGCGGTGAAGAATTTTGATAAACCAATAACCTCAACCACCAGTAAACATTGTTATAAACATTGAAAGAGTGATTGAATATTCCTGGAAGAATGTATCTGTTCCAGAATTTGTAAGTTGGCTTGATTAAATTTGTCAACTCTAAGCTCTTGAATTAGATTTATTAGTAAAGAGAGGAAAAATCAAGACAACATGACTCCATGTGGTCTAGGTTTAACTCAAAACAGAATTATAACAAAATGAAGAAAGTTTATTAATTTCAAATATGAGTGTGGGGGAGAGGTAATCTTCTTTTATATTTAGAACTAACTGATGACCCAGTTTTTTTTAATGAATGCTCCTCATCCTCTTCCCTATCCTCTTCATTTTCTCCCCCCCTGCTCATGTTCCTCCTTGTCTTCTTCCCCTTTCTCCTCTTGTTCCCCTCCTCATCTTCCTCATCTTGATCTCCCTCCTTCTGCTGGTGCTCTTCATCATCTTCTTCCCTCTCCTTCTGTTTGTCCTCCTCCCCATTGTTCATCTTGTTTTTTCCCTCTTCCACCTTCCTCAATGCATGCTTCTCCTCATCTTCTTCCCTCTCCTCTTTTTCATCTTCTTCCCCCTGGTCCTCTTCCTCCTCCTCATGGTCTTCCCCCTTGTCCTCTTGTTCCCCCTCCTCCTCTTCTTCACCCTCCTTCTCTTCATTGTATTTATCCCCCTTCCTTCTCCTCCTCGTCTCCCCCATTTGCTCCATTGGTGAAAGCCAGGGAGAAGAATCCAGGTGGAGAAGCACTGCTGCTGCACAGAGCCTTCAGAAGGAGGCCATGGGCACAATTTGTCCCACGCTTCTCCCTGGCATTTCTGCACTGCTATCGTTTTTTTGTCCTAAGATCCTTCCCTTCACACCAAAGAGCTGGAGGAGCAGCAGCAGAGTCGTGGAGGGATGGCTGCAGCACCACTCCATCGGGGCAGCCTGTGGTGGTGCTATAGTGTTGCTGTCGATGTATAGCCTATAGTCAGAGGCGATGAAAAAGACAGTGGCAGTGTAGAAACGCTGGGGAGAAGCGCAGGCGCGAGGAGAAATTGTGGCCATGGGCTCCCTCCAAAGGCTCCATGCAGCAATGGCAATTCTCCACTCCCAAGGCTCTGCCTGTGATGCAGAAGCTGTGGCGGCCAGCCACTGTAAGGGTGGCCTCTGTTCTCTCTGTAACGGTTTGTGCTTTTTAGGCTGGCAGTAACGGCTGCCAATCAGCTGTTCCAGACACAGGCAAGTAATTTTACCAGCTGCTTTTCCTCTGGTGTCAGCCAGCAGTGTGGGAGATGGAGGAGTTACTCACCTGCAGCCGCCACATCTGATTTACGATAATTTGCTTTCAGCTGCTCCAACACCTATGCCTGTGACCCAGAAGGTGCACCAGGGAAGGCAGGGAAGGGGAGGGCAAGGAAAGGGGCAGGGCAGGGTGAGATGGTTACTCAATCAGTCACTCAGGCAGGCAGTGCCACCTGGGCAGGCCAGCCATGGAGCTCTCTGACTCCCCACCTCAGCTGGGCAGGTGGCTCAGGCCCAGGAGTAGAGGGCCTATCTGGCATCCCTCACCTACTTCTTGCTGTCAGTTCAGCATGTGTGGAGCCTCCACCTCCAAATCACAGAAGAAGAAGGCGGGCAGGTAGCGGGAGGGAAGTGACCAGGCCTGCAGTGTGCAGGGATTTCAGCAGAGGGACGGCATTGCAGTGCAAATCAACTGTTGCTTAGCAGAGCGCCCGGGAGCCAGGTGCTTGCTCCTCCGCTATCCTGCCTCCCACCTCTCTGTCTTCTGCTTGGCACCTCAGTTAATAGGGGCTATACTGCGCAACACGCAAGGCGTACGCGCAGTACAGTTTTTTAAGTGTTTTTGCTCTGTTGGTGGTGTCCCCTTTTCCTCTGTTTTTGGGGAGCAAAGAGTGGACAAAGATGTCTCTGATCCCCCCCCCCAGTGCTGATTTCACCACCCTAAAGTAGGTATGTGGCAAATTTGGGGGAGATTGATGCAGGTGTGTGGGTTTGTATAAAGCACATACAAACCCACATCTTCTGTTTATATAAATAGATTTGATTTAGTTGAGTTGAGTTGTTATGGGGAGTTTTTAGTATTTATTTATTTCCCTCCCTGGCTTTGCTTTTTTTAAGAATGGGAGTATCTTTCTTAGTTTTTTTTTTTCAATAGATTACATTTTGTAATTGAATTCTCTGACCATGGGAATGAAAATGAATATTTACAAAAATATTGAAAAACATGTACATGTTGATAATATCAAGTAAACCATCATCATCAGAAGATCTATGTATGAAGTTGGAGCATGAAGATGTGCCTTAATTTACAATACTCACTGATAAATGAGGGCCTGAAACATATCAAGTTTTCAGGATTCTAGAACCTAACCCATAGTTTTTCAAACTTGGCAATTTTAAGCTGTGTTGGCTTCAACGCCCAGAATTCTCTATCCAGTATGTGAATTCTTTAAGAGGTATATTCACTTATACAGTAATAGTACAAGTATGTTGTTATATAGTTACTTAGCATATACTTATGTTAATATTAATTGTATTGACATTTAATAAAATGAAATCTTTATTCAAGGACTTTACCAGAGAATCACTTTCAAATATTGTCTACGCACCTCTTTTAAGGCAAAAACTGCAGAGATGAGAAAAGGACAGCATAATAACTGTGCTGTAATTATGTGAACTAATGCAAAACAGTGCCTAATTTGTTTTTTTAATCACAAATAGTTTAAAAAGTAAACTTTTACTATATATTGAAGAGGCTATGTACCCTGATTACTCGCTAGTCTAGGCTGGAAGTTTTGTTGGTTATCTTCTTGTTGGAATAATGTTTATATTGTTTTGCAACAATTTGTTTCAGGGGAAAAAGATTCTTTGTGTGACTTTCCATGGTATACCTGTATTATTTATTTATTTATATTTTTATACTTATTTGGGGTTCAAGTGTTGACTCCTGACATATCATTTTCTTGACAAGATTTTTCAGAAGTAGTTTGCCATTGCCTTCTTCCTAGAGAGGAAAGAAGAAAGAGACACTCGCACCTTCCTGAGAGACATATGCTTCACCCAAGATCACCCAGGTTCTATTAAACTAGAACTCATGGTCTCCCAGTTTCTAGTCTGATGCCTTAACCACTATACCAACTGGCTTTCTACTATTATGAATGTATTATCATTACTGTATACATATTTGACTATGTTATAAATAAACATTGGAATATAATATATAGACTAACAGCAGCTTTCTATCTTATATCTACCCACATAATAAAGATGACTCAATATAAATTAAGATGGACAAGTAACAGTAGAGCTACCCAGGACATTTTTATTTTGGTAGGCCTCACAGCAAATAAAAATGAAAATGGTGGGAATCAATTTTCTGGACAACTGCAAAGACTCTAGATATATAGCACACAGATCTGACAAACAGACGAAAGTTAAGAAAGGATAAATAGAAAAAGAGAAGCATTTTGGTGTAGTGGTTAAGGCACTGGGTTTGAAATCAGAAAATTCTGAGTTTTAGTCTTGCCTTAGGCATAGAGACATTGGTTTCAGTCCTAGGAAGTAGGAAGGGGAAAAATCTATATTCATAAAAGAGAGATGGGATGGGAGTTTGTATGTGCTCTATACAAACTTTCAGTCCTGCACAAATCTACCTCAAACTTGGCAGATAGGTAGCAAAGTGTAGTAAGATCAACACTGCTAGGGTATCCAAAGGGTAGGGAACCTTTTTGACCCCCTTTTTGGGTGCAAAGAGGAAACTCTTAACGAACAAGCAGCAACTCTACTGAGCATGTGCAGTTTTTCCTCCATCTACTAAGCATGTGCAATTTTCAAACTGACTGAAGCACCATATTCAAAACTCTGAGGCTCCATGTTTTATACATATAAATTCCAGATTTGCCCCAGCGGCGATGGGCCCAAGACACATGGAGCAGTCCACCCCACCAAGTAAGGTCATCTACAATGTTGGAAGGGGTGTGCTTATGAAGGCCTGCAAATGACTGCGGCCCAGTGCCCCTCTCAAGCCCTGGCTGCCTTTCCTCAGAGTTGGCCTGCCCTTGGCCTAGAGCCTGGCCTGTCCTTAGCCCAGAGATGGCCTTGCCAGAGCAGAGGTGTGGGAGGGGGTGCCAGGGGCTTCAGAAGGCCTACAAATGCTGTGGCACAAATATACTTCTTTTAAAAAAAAACCAAGCAAATCTGAGTAATCAGCTAGTACTCTATAAAAATTTAGGGACTAGAGCAGGCAGTGGTCAGAACTCAGGACTGGCTCAAAGAGACAATCTCTCTTCCCCCAAAATGAATGGATTTGAATAAACACAGGGACCCACACAATTCCCAAAACAGCATCTGAATAAACCTGGATCTTTTTATCTTCTTCTCTTCCAAGTGAAATGCCCTAAACATTCATTCTGGCAGAAAAGGAATTAGCAGACTAGTACTCCCCCAAGGATTCTTGAGAGGCAGGCTTGTGAGGAAGATAAAACTCATTGGGCTGGCTACTCATATCAGCATCACAGAGCACACTAGAGCGCTTCACTTATCCCTTCCCTACTCCACATTTCTTGTCAAGATGTAAAAGAAAAGTTACAATAATGTCAATGAAACCCTCTCTTTGATGATCACATACCCTGTGATTTATCCACTTGATAATAAAGAAATAAAGGACTAAAATCAACACTGGTATTCATTTATTTTTTCACTTGTATGTATGCATGCATGCATGCATGCATGCATGAAGAACTCTACTGACTGGAAAAAGCAGAATACCAGGAGCTAATCTATAAATGGATGGTTTATTTATATATTTACTTCCGCTTACATGCAATGGCTATTCAAAAGCTATTCAAAGGCTATTCCAAACTTCCATTAACAAAATTTAAAATTAAAAAAATAGAATGTTTTTATTGCATTTGTATAAGGTTGAATCAAACCAATTCACAGCTAGAATATAATAGTTGTAAAAGATAACTATCCTTCCATAGATAAACTCACTCAAATTAACGGAGTGAATGTAACGTAGCAATCATTTTTGTTTGACAGTTTAGCATCCCTGGCCAAAAATCTGCCTATCGATGATATCCAGGCAATGTAATAGTTATTGTAGTCAATGAACGTTTGCACTGTGAAATCTACATAATCTTTCAAAATTCATCTAGACAGTGGGTGTATATTAGGATTAATTCCTCTCTCCAATGTTAACAGTTGAAAGAGCACTAAGGACTGGATTAGGGAATTTGGCTTAAAATCAGCAGAGTTCTTAATTCCCGATGTGGCATGCATATGAGATAATATAAAATGCTGTTTAGGCCCTCTGCTATGCAGCTATTTAATCCTACAGATGTTAACTTGAGACAGCCTTCTACATACAAGAGGAAGAGAGAAAACCACATATTCCATCATAATTTTGCAAGCTGATAGCAAATTTTCTATTTTGCATTACATTTCTTCCATTGCATACTAGGTAAATAGAAGCCTAAGAGAAAATGGGACATGCTATTTCAAGTCTTTTGCGCAAACAGAAAGAGCAAAAATTTTTACTATTGCTTTGAATTGCATAAGGCATACCACACAAGCTTCCTTTTATTGAATGCATTATGTATAATAACTATGGTTTGAAGGTTTAATTGGAAGATTAATCACTGAGGGCAAATTGTAACCTGAGAGTTGAGGTAATTGGTGGAGGATTATTTTAGTTCTGGTACATTACTGGAAAAAAAAAACTATTACAGATGAGTTTGTTTATATCAATGACAGGTATTACATAACACATAATTCCCACAGTTGCTCAAATATTCTGAAATGGTTTTCCCATTATTTAATATGCAGATGTGTTTCAAAGAAATTTAAATACTAATCAATGAATACTTTTCAAATAAATATCAGAAATACATTGTCATATGATAAGGTAAGGAACTGTTTTCTTATATGACAACAATGTATTTTCTTTTTCTTAGGTTATTATAGAGTTTTAAACCAATTTGAATTTAACTAATTTTTTAAAAAAAATTGTGCTCCCACTTTTAAAATTATTTATTGGATTTAAATTGTTTAATATATTTTAAAATTTTGTACTTATATTGTATGTTTTTAATTGTTGTGAACCTCCCTGAGTCCTTAGGGAGAAGGGCGGCAT
>JANHGC010003565.1:654434-667747 GCA_027560395.1 Boaedon fuliginosus
GGGGCGTCCAAACTTTTTGCAAGGAGGGCCAGATTTGGTGAGGTGAAAATGTGTGTTGGCCGACCATTCAGCTGGACATTCTTTGAACCATTAACATTAAATGCAAATGAACAAGGGACAGCTGTGGGAACCGCTGTGCGGTGAAGGAAAAAATATGTGCCGGCGGGGAGAAGAGGCTGTGGGCTGCTCAAAATTTGAAAACGAGCCACCATTGGCCCCTGGGCTGGACTTTGGACATGCCTGCTCTAAGTCAATCAGCCCAACATTATCTTGTATAAAAAATGCCTCTAATTGTAAGCCAGACAGTTGGTCCTGAATGATATTGCAAATAATGGCTCTGAAAACCATGGAAAGATCCAAGAGAAACAATAAAGTTGAATTTCCCTATCAAACTTTTTAACCATTCATCCCCCCCACCCAAAGGGGTTCTGAGTGGTGGTCATCCCAAGCAGTTTGTGTTCCAAAGCCAAAATCCCAAAATTGGATCAAAAGGACTCTAATATAACTGAATATGTTAAAAAGTGAGGATTTCAATAGATCCAAACAATATACCATAACGTTTTATCAACTAAAATAACTTTGTTATACATTAAGCTGCAGGAGTGAATAATGTATGCCTGTGTCTCCAGAATAGACTGTTGGTATTTTAATTGTGTTCACAGGAGTTTTCTACTACTGGTAATATGCACCAAATGAGAAGGAAGGATTCACTAGAGAAGAGCTTCATGCTGGGAATCATAGAGGGGAAAAGAAGAAGGGGAGGCTGGAGGGAGTCACTGAAGCAGTCAGTGCAAGCTTAAATGGACTCCGGGGGATGGTAGAGGACAGGAAGTCCTGGAGGAACATTGTCCATGGGGTCGCAATGGCTTGGATGCGACTTCGCAACTAAGAACAACAATTTCTTTATTTCTAAAATCAGAGTATATCTCCCAATTTTAATTTTATTCCAACTACTATTCTTAAAGCTTTTTGCACTATCTCCACACCAAATTACGATAATGTCTAAATTCCTCTAATTTACCTGGATAGGCTATTTTTCTTTAATCCTATTAATTGATGATCTGCTCTCTATACTAGTTTTTTTTTAGAATGCTTTTAAATTTGGCTTTCACTTTGCTATTGTTCTTTTCTGTCAGGATAAACTTGCTATTTAGTTTATGAAGAGAATGAAGCTAAAAGAAAAACAACTTATTATTTCTTTATTATTCTGAAACTATTGTTCTTAAACCATCCACTTCACTTCAGCTTTTGCAGTACAACTGAAATATCATTTCAGAATGACTCTTTTACTCAGCTCAACTAGGGTCCTCTACCAGTCAACAACCCATCCAAAAAGTACAGGAATTCTTTTCTCTGCTATCGGTAGTATTCCTTTTGCTTTAAGGTGGTGCAGACAATCTTTGAGAAAAGATGGTTCTACATCTTTGACTCCTTTGATTGTTTCTTCCTGCTTAACTCCTTGTCTTCAGGATCCTTGCTAACCATCCTTTCTCAAAGATTGTCTGCACCAGTAGATGCAGAAATAAAGTATTCTTTCCTTGACAGCCCTTTAAGTCTTCCACATAAAAGCATACAAGCCATTTCACAGATACTAAAAGGGGCTATGATCCTTCCAGATGTGCCAGCATGATTAAGCTGTACATTTGAGAAGTAGATGAAAAGAAAGAAAAAAACATTGAGAAGGAGAAAGAGAAGATTTGCCGCCTCGAGTTCCCCTTGGGTGAAGAGAGGCGGGGTACAAATCTAATAAATAAAATAAATAAATAAAATAAAGATCTAGTCTCAGCCAGGACCATTTGTCCTACCACCACGTAATAGCTACCAAGCTGGATATTTTAAAGGGAAACTCAATAAAATCATTAGGAGATGACTGTCAGTGGTTATTCAATGATGATATGCTATTTTAATAATTTTAAAAAGTGTGGTTAAAAGTCATTTGGCAAAGAGCAACATTGGAACTTTGTTTATGAGCTTCCTGAAGAGAGACTTAGAATATTGAAACATGTTGGATTTAGCCTGTGGCTCACAATCCTCAACTGGATGGACGACTCACCTGATCCAGCAGGTCTTTTCTTATCTTCTTGTGAGTATCTTGAGCAAATTTTAATGTAATTCAATCTGAAGCTTAATACCAAGCCTGCCTTACGGATGGCTACTTTAATTTCAGCTCAGTGAAGCACAAGATACCATATCTCATTTTCAGCTTCCTTATACTACAGTTTTGATCTGCCAGCCATACTTATTACAGATTTCTCCATTAATACAATAGTTCATTTTTTCCACTTCTGGACATGCTGCTGAGGCATACATATCTTTGCTGTTCATTGCATTCCAGCTGAACCAGGTATTGGATGGATGCATATTAGATATTTTAGGGCATATGGTCCTAATCAGTTAGGGAAGATGGATTGTTAGTGGTACAACCTAATCACCAGAGATAGAGAGGTTCAAGATTGCATGCTTTCTTTCTTTAAATCTTGACATTTGGGCTTACAGACTGAGAAAATTTACTGAGGATTTAATGATCTTTAATAATCTCAAGGCTCCTTCATTCTTTTTTTCTTTAAATCATTTAGGAGCAAGATAACATTATAGCTGTCATTCAGTCCTGCAAAATGGATTTACTAAACTACTTGCTTTGTAACACAAATACTTTCTATTTACTTACAGGGATAAGGCTCAGCACTTTTCAAGATGCAATATACTGTATGGCTGATGAGTAGTGTTTTGCTAGTTCCCTACAAACATGACTATGAATATTTAATTTTGTCTCTTTTCCCATTTAATCTAAAAGCTACATTCAACTGTAACTCAGAAGAACTATGATTTATTTCGGTTGGCAGCTCAGCCAAATTCTAAGCTGTTTGTTTGATGGATGATGCCCCAGTCTGAGTAGACAGGAAAGGTGCAGAGGTGATAACAGCATGCCCTTAACTCATGTTTGTTTGATGAACCAGAAGAGCCTCTACTGTCTGGAGTGAATAAGGCTGAGTGTTGAGTAGCAATTCAGCTTGAGTCTCTTCTCACTGCCAGAAATAGTCAAAATTACTCAACCTGGAATAAGGAAATATTGTTGGAGTAAGGCCAAAGTGTGACAAAATTTTATTATACAGAACATGGTTCAAAGTTTTAATTAATATTAAATTTAATATAAATTAAATAAAATATAAATTAAATAATTTCTTTATTAAGCTGATGAAATTTCATTTGAGCAGGAAAGAGGATTTCCGCTGAAATATCATAGCCTGTATTTGATATGCTCTTACATATATTCATAAGAGGTTGCTAACCACCACTTTGTATCACAATGTGTCCTCCAGCAAAGACAAGAATAGCTGTGCTGAATGACATTAAAAACTTACTCCAGAATGTTATTCCCATCAAGGCTTAATAAGACCATTTTATTCCATGCTACACTTTAGAAAATGCTGTATAACTTTGGTCTTTCAGGGAAGCATTTGAAAATGACTGAAGTTGCGATCCCCTTGAATGGGGTGGATTAGATGTTTGTTGCAAGGTTGACTCAGCCTTCTATCTTTCCGAGGTAGGTAAAATGAAGACCCAGATTGTTGGGGGCAATATGCTAACATTGTAAAATGCTTAGAAGCACTATGAAAGGGTATATAAGTCTAACTGCTATTGCTAGCTGCTATTTTGTTTTTACTCTCCAGAATCTCCAGAAATGAAGCAAAGTTTAAGTAATAAAGGAACACTAAATAATGAAGGACCCACAAGATAAATGCAATAGAAGCCTCCTTCCTATTCCACCTCAGCTACTTAGGAGTTTCAGCCAATGGAAGTCATATTGTATAGTTTTCTTCATAGCTAGCAGTTATTGGTAGATTCTTTTCTCATTTGTCTAATCTTCTATTACTTAATTCTTTTATTACAGCTATCTGAGTTCATAGCTGTCATTTCATTTTATGAAGAAAATTCCATATGAAGCTGATTGAAAGGAAATTTAAAATAGACACGTTAAGCATTTCTTAAGTTACTGACAGGTAATTGTGCAATTTATTATTACTAGATGTGGTGATAGACACTAAATTGGGTAGATTTAAAACTCTGTGGGATTGTTTGACTTTATGGAAGATAGAACTTCCAAGAACTGATATTGAAATTAAATGTTACCTCAGGTCAGCTAAAAGCTTGTGTTCCATTCAACCCTTACATCTCCCTGGAGGTACACATTTTTAGTTTCTACCCAAGCTGCATGAAGCTTTCTCCCTTGCTACTCATCTCCGTTCTTCAAAGCTTCCCTTCTATTTGTTTATTTATAAAATATTTAAGTGGCAGATGTTTCTACTTTGTTCTATGAATCTCAACTATCACTTCTTCATTGTTGCAGATGGGAACTTTGCATGCTGAACTGCAGAGACTGTAAGAATCAATAAACAGCCTGTTTCCCTGTTGGTTCAATTACTGTAACTATGGAGAAGGGGAAAGGATTAAAGGAGAATGTAGGAAGGGGATAAAGGCACCCATGGTGCAAATATCTGGAAAGCAAAGAGAGAAATGGGGTCTAGAGAGCCAATCCTTAAGTGAAAAGGCAGACACTAATTTATCAATCCAGACAGAAGCCAAAGATCAAGATTTTCTTTTCCTACACAGATAGGAAAGACAAATAGGGGGATGATCAATCAGATCTTATGATGGCTATAGTCTAAATTGTACCCCAGACCAGCCGTATTACTCACCCACTGCAATCTGGACTGGAATTTCTGAATTGGGAAATACCATTGGGAACAGAATGTGATAGAAGCAATTTAGGCTGCAGTACAGTGCATCTATTCTGTGGAAGGAAACTTAAAAAAAAACCCTAATATTCCACTCTCCAATGTCATTAGATTACCTTATGTTTTATCACCTTTGATATATATAAAGGGCTAATAGTTGTTGGGATCAAATGTGTACTTTAAGTCAGACAATTCTTAAAATAAATGTACAGTTGAAACTTTTTTGATGGATAAGCAGTTGGAGAAAAAAACATGGTACTTTATTTTTATATATGAAAGCTGCAGCAAGACTTTTGCTGAAGAGATGAATAGACTTACAGATTTCCACAATGGAAGAATGGAGAGTTAATGGAAGTGACCAAGTTGGCAAAATTAACTACACCGATTAAAGAAAAGGCTTTGTCTAGCATTATTCCCAGGTTAAAGCCATGTTTGTTTGTTTTTTGATAGAAAAGGGGGGAAATCAGGGGTGGGTTCCTACCGGTTCGCTGGTTACCCACTTCGTGGGCGCGCTTTCCGAACGGCTGTCAAAAGCGCGCTGCGCGCGATCGACTCAGAAATTTTGGTGTGGTTCTGCAAGCACTCTGACAGAACAGCTGCACAGCGGATATCTGCACAGCGCGCTTTTGACAGCCATTCAGAAAGCGCACCCACGAAGCGGGTAACCAGCGAACCAGTAGGAACCCACCCCTGTGTCTAGGGCACGGGTGTCAAATTCAAGGTCTACAGTCCTATCTGGCCCAAGAACTGGCCCATGGTGTGTCTGGGAGTCAAAATGGGCACAGAAGCCTATGTGCCCACCCTGTGGCCCATTTTGGCCGTCAGGGTGCTGCAGGAAGAGTCCATCCCGCCTTTTCCCCCACCAGCCCGTGGAGGAGAACTACAATGCTGATCCGGCTCTCAAAGAAACCCAATTTGACACCCCCTGGTCTAGGGCTTTGAAATCTTTAATGCAAAAATCTGGATCACCACTAAATGTCAACACTATATGATTTCCCTGATCTTGGGAATCTCCACCGTGCCAATCCCTGTGTCCTTGGCAGGGTTGCCACTGGCCACTCTAACAAAACTCTATTTCCTTATTTCCATCTAATGGCTGTGATAGGCATGCCTCATTAATCTATCAAAAATATTCAATATTTTACAATCAGGATTTAAAAAGTTGTTAATTAAAGATTTATAATTTTAGCATCTATACTTTTCAGTGCTAAACGTACTAGCGAGCATATTTGGTGTAATATTTAAGATACTAGACTAGAAATTATGAGATTGCAAATTTGCCTTAGGCACACTTGCGGTGTGACCTTGGGCCAATCACTTTCTCTCATCCATGTGGAAAAGGCAATAACAAACCATTTCTGAAAATCTTCACCAAAAAACTGCAGGGATTAGTCTGGTAGTGGTTATGAACCTATGACTGGAGTAGAAAGAGATGAAGTCATCTTATTTTTCTAGTAGCTAGCCGAAACTCTTCATTTTGTTTTTCTTTCTTTTCTTAACTGTGAATTATGAAATGCTGTCTAATCACTTGAGGTGATTGTTCTATGAAGAAATGAAGAAAGAAGGGATTGTGCCACCCATGTAAGTGTTGTATGCTTTGTTTCTTTGAAGAAAAAAGCAACTGCAGGTTACTGAAAAGTAAAGTAAATTAGTGAGATTTTCAAGTTTCCTTCTTGCCAGCTACCTCTTTCCAACAACTTTAATAATCAAAATAGCAATGTTGCCGAGCAAGAAACAGAAAAGGCAAACTTTTCCTACAAATACGGTGAATTATCAATACTCATTTATTGTCTATTTCTCTCTCCCCTATGAGATAAGAGATTACCACAGCTTTTACAAGCTACAATTTATTGTAATCCTTGCATCCACTTTTTTTGTAATTGGATAATAAAGTATCAATTCATTTGTTAGGTGATGAATTGTTCAGAAATCGGTTTGTTTTTTCATAACATGTCAAAAGTAGTAAATATTATACTTCATTTGTTCATTTATTTTGCCTTGGGAAATGAAAAAAGTGTTTCATACTTGCTTCATCTCATCTTACATTAGTGAAAAATGGTTGGTCCAATTATCTGCAGTACACTAAAGTGGTCCCTTTCCCACTATTATAATAAATGGCCTCACAGAGAGAAGGAATCCTGGTATGGAAAATATGCCTGTGGCCTTCCAGGACTTTTACATTTCTATAAAGTAAAACAATTATCCTCAAAGCAATAAATCCGATTGTAAGGTAAAACAAGAGGAGGGGAAGGAACTGTATCACAGTTAATGCGATGTATTGTTTTTTTAATATATATATATATATAATGTGATACTTCTCATGCTATAAAGTTGCCTAGTCTACATTTTATATTGTAAAAGTAAGAACAGAATTCATTATACTTTCATTGCATTGATATACTCAAAATAACTGATATTTTTTATTTATAGATCATGAGATTATCTTTCCTGTAGTGTAGTAAGGAAACTTTGCAGAACTACCTATTAAAACAGTCTGAATTATATTGTATTTAATTTTAATTTCAAAGCACATTTATTTAATGATCTTCATATTATACAATGCTGAAAGATGGATTTGAATTTAATGTGTTTTTTTTTTTCAAAATGTGATAATGATCCAATTTTTTCAAGGGATATTGTGTATTTATAGAAACTGGCATTTTTCAGATATATAATAATATTTGTGAGTATTTGAAATTGTACAAATGAGTATTTTAGAGAAACAAAGTTGTAGGACCATAGTCAGTTTGATCATCTCTTTTTATAGCATTAAGTGCTTTTGGTCCTTCACATTACACACTGTATGCCAGTAACAAATAAATCATTATACTCTTCCTGTTAAAGTAATGCAGGAACGAAAGGTTCAGGAATCTCCTTCAATTTTCTAAAACAGAATATTCTGTCCCAATATGGTACTTTGTTTGACATCACGTCTACCTTATTCATTGTTGAAAAAGGAAGATGATCTGGTATTTCTCCCAAATTTAAACATCTCCTAAATAACTTGGACTTGGACTTGGACTTAGTATACTTTTAATTTAGCAAGCTATAAAGGAAAGGATGCATTTTCTTGACAAGGTTCTTTTCTCTGGATAAATGTGTCACCAGGTCATAATCCTTTTCTGCAAATGAACCAGGTAAGTCACATCTTTCTCATAGTTTGCATGACCTCAGATAGTGTTTTTCTATTGAGTCATTTTATATATTCAGATACCAGCTGAGTAATCAAGTGATGAGAAATCAAATGACAAGCTACCTTTGATTAATTATTTTGTTCTAAGAATCTTGCATGAAAGTACATGATTACAATAATCTCTTCATGATAAATATCCCAGTGAAAGAAAGGAGGCTATGACACCCCAGGAATTAATTTAGGAAAGATGAAATTATTAATAGTTTATGGAATTCTTGGAAGTCTTTCTTCTTGTGCTTATCCTAGGTAAAATGATCCATGAAAACAAAGAAATTATCAGTGTCTATTCATAAATATACTATACATATTCCAAAAGAATTCATGGCTTAGTTTTAAGAAACAGCTTCTTGTGCTCTTAAAAAGACAAAGAGTCAATTTGCAATGAGGGAAATGAATATCCCTGATGTATGCATTGGCACCAAGGTTTCAACAAGGCTCTTTGGACAAAAGAAACAAAAAATGTGTCCTATCATTCCTGTGTACACTTATCCCAAAAGCATACTGAAGGTGAAAAAAAATCCCAATAAACAGTGTATACTGGTTACTTACAGGCCAAGTCATCATTTTTAGAAGTCCAAAGATTGTTAATGTGGTTGAAAACTAAATTTAAAAGGCTAAAAAGAAAATAGACCTACAAGGCAATATTACAAAATTGAGTGCTGCTACTTAGAATAGTCATTTCACCAGATCCTTCTGTCCTTCCCAAAATATCCCATGTTCTTCCCCTCAAACTGTTTCCACTATTAAAATGTAGCTGCTGTTCCCTGAGAAGTGAAAAGGTTCAATTCTGCTGCTTAGATGTTTCCCCTTAGATTTAGAAAAAGCCAAATAATGCATTTATGATGTTGCAGCTCTTGTTATTATCCCTTTGAGCTTGCAATATCCATGTGGTGTGCTAATACAAAGATTCTGACTAAGAGCCAGAACTCAAAAATCTGAGATTGCTGTATGCTTTTGGACAAACTGATAAAAAAAATGATAATGGAATTGAAAACGGAGGACCCACCCCAGGAGACTTCACTTTTTGGACACATATTGGTGAAAATAGACGAGATGCGGGAAATAATAAGAAACACAAAGAATATTTTACAAAACTGGACAGATTCTGAGAAGAAGGAAACCATGAAGCAAGAGATTGGACAGGAGGGGGAGGAAGAGGTGGATATATCAGACAATGGCCAATTAGTGACAGAGAAACCAGAACTGATGAAAGTGGGGTCAAATTACTGAAATAAGAAACGAAAAGGTATAAAAATGAAGAAAGCAAAAAGTTTGGAAAACGGGAGGGTTTGGAAGGATTACAATAGAGACGGGTGGTCTTGGGGGAAAATGGGGTGGAATAATAAACAACTTAAAAATTGGGATAAAGAAGACCGAAGGCTAGAGGTTGGGAAAGACAAGGAAGGGAGGAAAGATAACATATTTAAAAGGAGGAGGAGAGATGATGGCTGACAGCTACATTAAGTCAAATGGAACAGCAGGAGGGAGAAGCTACAATCTAATTAAAAGTAGAAATGATAGATTGAGATACAAGTTTTTTATATTCTAATTTCTTTAAGTCCGAAATAAGAGTGAAGGATAATATAATTTAAGAAAACATAGCTAAATGTATGGATAAATGTTTTTTTTCTTTTTATTCTTTGATATGGATATATGGATTGCTACTTTTAATTTTAGTTAAATTTGTATACTAGAAAGAGATTTGGAACTGAACATAGATAAGAATGAGTTTTTTAACCTGATGAACACGATGTTTGATGTTGGTCTGTGATAATACTTGTAACAAACCTAAATAAAAAGATTTTTTTTATAAAAAAAAAATCTGAGATTGCTGTTAGTCTACATGACATCCAGCTATCTTTTGAGTTTTGCAGAAACGAGAAAATACCTAGAAATAGGGAACATTTTTGCTGTAGAAATTCTCTTTGCTCAATTTAGCATAGGTTATGGGCTTCCACATCAAGAATGCTGTTGTAGTGGAGATTAGTTTTTTCTTGCTTTTCTGTGCATTACACTGTAGATTTATCTATATCCTTTTACTGAAAAGACTAAAAAATGTAGGTCCACTTCCAAAAGATGATTCCTAACTCTTATTTGGGAGGTGGGGCGGACTGTATTTAATACTATTAGAACTGAAAGACATATCTTGGAGATTTCTATTAAGGCTTTTGATAAAGCAGAAAAGAGAACAATTGAGTTGAAAGTGGCCTTGGAGGTTTTCTAGCCAACCCCCCTGCTCAAGCGGGAGACCCTATTCCATTTCGGACAAATGGCTATCCAATCTCTTTTATTCTAGTAATGAATGGAAGTTCTCTTCTTCTGTCTCACTGAACATAAACTGAAAACCTCTTGCATCTGTTCTTCAAGTTCAACATGGTTGAACTTTAGTAGGTCCTACTGCATATTTCAACAGCCTATGAGTGTTATTTGTTAACGACTGCCTGGATGAGTCATCTTCTGGTGGGGATCCTCTTTCTCCTGAATGTGGGAGTCAAATCATTCAGATGTCTTTTGAAAATTTATATCCAGGCTTTTCCAGCTTTGAAAAACATGTGATTATCTCCCATTCCTCTGAATGAATATGTTCTTATTTATTTACTAAACAGATTTATATAGCTCATATGCAATGACTCTGGACAACATCCTTCAATACATATATAATATACATTAATATGTAGTATACAATTTTATTTACTGCCTTAAACATTTAAAAATAAAAAAATTAAAATTAATTCATATACTAGATAATTTAGACAAAATAATATAAGATAGATAAAGATAAATAGAAGATAAGAGACAGACGGACAGACAGATGGACAGACAGATATGGTCTTATCTTAATAAATACTTTTCCCTTTCCCCTTTCACCCACCCCTTGCATAGGAACACAATAATTAGCTTTATTCACATTACAAAAACTTCACATTACTTTTAGGTATTTTTGTTTTGTTTTGTTTTGATTTCATTTGTTTTTATCTCCTTCATAAACACAGTAGGAATTCTGTCCATATTCCTGCTGAGGCAGATAAAGAGATATGGTAAATGACAAGGTCCCAGGGATTAAAAACTAACCAGCTTCTACAAAGTCCCTTCTGAGCTCTTGCGGTCTAGGAGACAATTTGCTACAAGACAGTTACTTGGTGGGCATCAACTATAATAGGCCAATTGGGACCAAATCCTTCAGCTATTTAGGTTTAAGTCTATCCTGGGGCTACTATCAGAGCAACTTAGAAAGATGATTATACACAAAATGGGCCAACATGGTTGCAGTTTTGTCGCTTGTAATGAAGCTATCAAAAAGCTGAGCTTAATTAGAATTTCAGCTAACTTCCTTCTGAAGAAAAGAATAACAAGCATTTATTTAGATAAAGAAGGGAAATGAGTTTATATCCACTTTTCTTTACTCTTCATTAATTCTAATCTCAAACTGAGGGATATTTGCTCAATATGGAGAAAACAGACTTATCACTAGTCTTAAAGTTTGTGCCCACACTGGTTGCAGACAGAACACAAAATGGCAACAAAACCACATCGATTGCAAAATGGTATCCTTCAATAGCTGCAATAAACTAAGAAGGAAAAAGGATGGACATCTACAGCATATGGCTTGTGCGGTTTTACAGGTAATCCTCAACTTTTGATCAATTGCTTAACAACCACTTGGAGATAGAACAGCTTCAAAAAGGGTGCTTTGCCTATACTAAAACATCAGAAAACCCAATTTTCATTGTTAATTTGTTCTATAGAAAAATTCTATCATCTATCTGTCTCTATTCATTCTATCTGTCTCTATTCATTCTATCTGTCTGTCTTTCCATCCATCTGTCTATATATCCATTCATCTGTTCATCCATCCATTCTATCTATATGGCTGCCAATGAACACAATTAAAATAAATTATAATCATAAACAATTAAAAAAATATATAAAGCAGCCAAGAAACACCAAACCCAAATCACTAACACAACCAAGAAGTTTTTTCTGTATGCACACAGGACCCCAGGTCCAGCCACAGAACTAGGTCTTTAGGATCTTATAAAAGATAATCAGGATTGGAGCCATCCTGATCTCTGGAGAGAGAATATTGCACAAGATGGGGATAAATGGCAGAAGAGGTATGTCTTCTAGCTCACCAACGGGCATTCTTTTGCTTATGGGACCTGAAGCATGGCCATCCTGCTGGACTGGATCAGAAAGGTAGAACCAAATGGGGAAAGATGGTCCCTAAAGTAACTCTATACTTACCCATGAATTGTTTAAAGGTGACAACCAGCACCTTGAATTGTACTTACAATTGCACACTGGCAAAAGGCAGTTCACAGAGCAGTGAAGTTACATGCACAAATAAGCAGCACTATTTACTGTATATCAACACTTCCACATTCAGTACCATCTGAAACTTGTGAATGCTGTTTAGGTGAGTGTGGCTGTAAACCAGTTCAAAGGTCAATAGGACACAAGGGACAGTGTGTAGAGCTTGTGCAACTGGTGTACAATCTGAAGGTATGCAAACATCCTCAAATATTACCCCCAGATTGTACATCAGTTCTGTCTGAGCCAACCCACTGAAGACCAACAATGGAACCAGCACCAGAAAGTCCAAACACCCAGAGCCATTAGTTTTGCTTGGGTTAAGCTGAAGCCTGAAATATCCAGGCCTTCAGATATGAGGGCAGAATGTCCATGGCATCATTCTGGCAGTTTGAGATGAAGACATAAAGCTGAATATCATCTGTATATTGGTGATATACCTCACTCTAAATCATGGGATGACCTCATCCAATGGCCTCATGTAGAAGTTAAATAGGAGGAGAGAAAGGACCAAGCCCTGCAGCACCACACAAAGAACAATTTTCCTGTGAAATAATATTGAGAGATGAGAGCCATTCTTTATTTTCTTTTAAGCTGTAACAGAATGGCTAATATGACGATACAGCTTCTCTGGAATGACCTTGCAGATAAGAAGCTAATTTGCAAGCTAATTAATGAAATGTTAACAGATTCTTTTTCTATTTGGATCTCAACCTTCTCTCTACTCTCCAAAAGTGGCACAAATAAATATGCTAAAAATAGGTAGCTCCATATTCAGTGACATTTGTAAGGAAGTGTAGCTGCTAGACAAACAGGGATGAAGGTCTAATTGATTTGAATTGTAAATTGAATGGAGGTTTTCTGAAGTTCAAATGCTACATCACAAATCAAAGAAACCATTAATTCCATTATGCAGCACTTTTCAGAATGGGTTCCCTTGATGAAATAGAATAGCCAGAGAGTAGCAACATACCCAACAGACCGCCTACTGCCACTGCATGCCTCCCAGCGCCCGGTGAGATCCCATAGAGAGGCCTTGCTCCGAGTCCCGTCAGCGAAGCAGTGCAAGCTGG
>JANHGC010003565.1:682361-692857 GCA_027560395.1 Boaedon fuliginosus
TTGCTGGCTGGGGACTTCTGGGAGTTGAAGTCCACCCATCTTAAAATGGCTGACGTTGGGAAACACTGGTCTAAATGCTGTTGCTTTTATCTACCCTTTGACATTACACAAAGGCACAAAAGATTAAAAATTTCAGTTATGATGCTGCTACTGCTATATTGGTTCTTGAGGTTCTCCTGCTATATTCACTAATCATTTCAGTTCTGTAATAGGATAACTCTCTTTCTGAGGGAGGGATGATTCAAAATGTGAAAAATTAAGTAAGTATATTAAACAGTGACCTACCAAGGTTGTTGTTGTTAGTTGCGAAGTCACGTCCGACCCATCGCAACCCCATGGACAACCTTCCTCCAGGCCTTCCTGTCCTCTACCATCCCCCGGAGTCCACTTAAGCTCACAACGATTGCTTCAGTGACTCCATCCAGCCACCTCCTTCTCTGTCGTCCCCTTCTTCTTCTTTTGCCCTCCATCTTTCCCAACTTTAGGCTCTTCTCCAGGGAGTCCTTCCTTTTCATGAGGTGGTCAAAGTATTTGAGTTTCACCTTCAGGATCTGGCCTTCTAAAGAGCAGTCAGAGTTGATCTCCTCTAGGACTGACCGGTTTGATCGCCTTGCAGTCCAAGGAACTCGCAAGAGTCTTCTCCAGCACCATAGTTCAAAAGCCTCCATTCTTGCCAAGGTACCATCCATTATTTTTGATACAAAACCTCCATTAGAAAGGCAGTTGGACAATACTTTGTGCAGTAAAGTCCTTTTTATAATAGATCTAATCTTGATGCTAATTTGTTGGGTTCTTACTTGCTTTCATGGACATAAGAGGCTGGAAGGCAAGGTGAAGCAGGAATTCAGTGTCCCAAAGGTGCTTTTTCTGGAGGCAACTGGACTTCCTTGTTTTTCCTTTTGAAGACATTTTGCTTCTCATCTGAGAAGCTTCCTCAGCTCTGACAGAATAGTGGGGAATGGAAAGACAAATGACCTGGATGCCTGAGGATCTCTACCAGCTTTTAGCTATACAATTTGGGATGATCACCCTTTGAATGGTGTGGGAATAGGAATGAATTTCCAGCGGAAAAATTGCAGACTGTAAGAACCAGGAGCACTATTCAGGTGACCCTGAGGGCACAGATAAACCTCCAAGTGCTTCAACCACCCTCTAAAAGCATGCAAATGACCAGCTGTCCTCAAGGGATATAAATCCTTTCATCCCCCACTATCCTGTCAGAGCTGAAGAAGCTTCTTGGATGAGAAACGAAACGTCTTTAAAGGAAAAAACAAGGCCAGTTGCCTCCTGAAAAAGCACCTTTGGGACAACCATGACCTGGATGACTGAGAATCTCTACAGACAAGAATTCCCTGTAAAGTAAAGCCAATGGAGCAATGGTTTTTCTTTAACGAAGGTCCCGAAAGCAACCAGAAGTATTACAAGTCTGGTTCAAAGGTACTGTAAGAGTTGCTTATCTACGTAGAGAAAACTTGTTTCTTTGAACACAGATTGAAACACCGATGAGAAGAATTAAGATGAAGGTCACTAAGAAGACGGCCTATCTTGCTCCCATAGCATGGATGCAGGGATGCTCAGCCTTGTCTTATCTGTGCCTAAGCTAAGACACAGCCAAATAAAAACACAATTCAGAATCCCCAGCCTTCGGGGAAAAAATAAGGTCCAGCTTTGCTCCATTTTCAGAAGCAAAATAGGAATGCAGTCATTGAAAGAAGCCAGTGTCATGGAGATGGCCCATCGGGAACTGGTCTAGGAGCTGTCCAAAAAGTCCACAAAGGGAGGCCTTTAGGGGGTGGTGGAGCAGAAAAACAGGCAAAAATAATAATAATACATGTCCGCTGGTCATCATCCACAAGTGCTAACATGGAATTAAGGAGAAACTTCCTAACAGTGAGGACAATTAACCAGTGGAACAACTTGCCTTCATAAATTGTGGGTGCTCCATTCCTGGAGATTTTTAAGAAGAGACTGGACAGTTACTTGTCTGAGATGGTATAGGTTCTCCTGCTTGAGCAGGGGGCTGGACTAGAAGACCTCCAAGGTCCCTTCAAGCTCTATTCTACACTACTCTACTCTACTCTACTCTACTCTACTCTACTCTACTCTACTCTACTCTACTCTACTCTATTCTATTCACCAAGACAGACAGTCTTGCTCATCTCCTAAACAGCCTTGCACCTTCAGCTGAGGGAATGGTGAAACAATAGAGGTACCTCTTGAAATCCACAACAAACATGGTTGAAAGCCAAGATCTACCCTTGGTATTGCTGATGTTACTTTCTGCTGGCAGTCCTGAATCAGATATAGCCACATTTGTTTGTACACTTTCAAGTGTCTAAATTGGAGCTGTACCATATACAATTATAATAATTGTTGACAGGATTTAGAAGATACTTGTTCAAATTCTCTTGCACAAAAGCTAAGCATTTTTTTCTTCCATGCCATTCAGTGACAGAGAACCGATGGCCCACTAGCTACACAGAGCCCCCGATGCTTCATTTTGCTTGTCCTGGAATCCATCACATTCATATTGTCAAAACACAATAGCAAATCACCACATTACAAAAGTGCTATATATTTTTTTCTGACTTAGGAAGAGAAAAAGCAGAGGCAAAATAGCTAATATAATACATCCAAGTTCTAGTGCCTTAATCGAGGAACATTGTAGTGACACACCACACAGCCTTGCAATCCTCAACTGCATAAAAAAGAAGTATGATTTAAATTGGACAAACAGATACTTTTCTATAAGGGATCTAATTAACCTGCCCACAGCAGCACTAAAATTTTGTAATATGTCAGTATAAAACTTTTCCAAACAAAGATAACAAAGATGATTTATTGGGCTACCAATTTCATAATTTATCTATCTCATTTAATCTTAGTCCACTGAAAGGTGCTACCCATCTCAAAAACTTACTTCCTGATTTCTTTTCTAAAAATCCACTGAAATAACTAAAACAATTTTTTTTACAGCTGAACATTTAATCATTAAATCTACAACAGTTCTTCCAGACCATGTATAATTCATATGCTACAGATCTTTAACAAAAAGATAGCTCCTAATTTTATGCAAAAGACCAATCCTTACCGTTTTATTGCTTCTTCTTGTTTCCGCCGCTTTTCATTCTTTTCTTTCAAGTAAGCCAGGTTGGTTTCATTTCTCATGCGATCGTTCTCCCGAGCAATGTCAGATGCATTCTGTATAACTAAGCCATCATAAGCCTTCAGGCCCATATCTTCAATGTACTGGAGAAAAGTGCCCAAAGTGATCTCCTCCTGATTAGAATTCATCATCTTGTGGGAAATACTTCCTGTAGATTGACAAAAGGAAAAATGTTCATGGCCATATCCATTTTTTTCCACTGGTTTTCTGCCCATTCTTCAATCGGAGAATAATTCAAAATACGTCAGGTTTTCAAATGTAATTATTTAAGGCTGAAAACAGTTTGAGTAATTGTTGGATTTTGTATTTTTAAAAAATGAGGAGTATCCATTCCATGCTTCTTTGTGTCACTGACCCAAAAGAATTTAAAACTTTCTAACTTATTTTTGAGTGCGCTCCAATTTGGGCTGCTGTTAGCTTTATGAGCTGTTTTAAATGAATTGCATCAAATAAAAGCTTTATTGCTATTTAACAAATTAGTTTTTTTTTCTTCCTGTCTATTCTCGCCCACTTTGCTTGATGGAAAATACTGGAAATTTTGGATGTTTGTTCATTCGCTGTTGCTTTTCTTTCTTATCATCAAACACAACTGATTTAATTTAGAACATACATAAGGTCTAAATTTACAAGCATTTTCTAATGTTGTGACCTGTTTCATATAAACACACATACACAGAGACAAATTTCATGGTTTTATTTATTCTTTCATTTAGGTATTTATCATATTTCTACACTGTCCATCTCACATATGCTATATGGATTAGAGTATGAAACTTGGCTGTCATCCAAAAAAGTATTCACACCAAAGTCATATGGTCCTTTGCTTAAGATAAATTCCATGCATCTGATTGAAATTGATTGTGATCCATGAAAGCTTTGGCAATAGTAGAGGCATTTCTAAAGTGCTACCAGATTAGTTTGGGATTTATTTATTTCATCTTTATTTAGAAAACAAGTTTTAAAAGCAACCCCCAACAGAATGTATTGATAATACCCTCATATAAATGTATTACAGATTCTAATTATATTTAGTCATTATAATCATATTTAATTTTAAATTTTATTTAAAATTAATTTATTTATTTTATTTTTATTTTATTTAAAATATTTGTTTGTTTGTTTGCTTGTTTGTTTGTTTGAATTTATACCCTGCTTCATTTCCCCAGTTGGGGAACTTGAGGTGGCTTACATAATTAAAATCACAATATTAACTGTAAAAAGTAACAACCCGCAATCACATTCATCCAAGGAGGGGCACATTAATCCCAGGCCTTCCGCCAAAGCCAGGTCTTTGTGGATTTACGGAAGGCCAGTAAGGTGGGGATTGTACTGATCTCTACAGGGAGCTGGTTCCAAAGGGTCGGTGCTGCCACAGAGAAGGCTTTTGCATGGGGGCCTGCCAGCCAACATTGTTTGGCTAACGGGACCTGTAGCAGGCCAACTCTGTGGGATCTAACTGGGCACTGGGAGGCATACGGTAGCAGAAGGCGGTCTCGAAGGTACTCCACTCCTAAGCCATGTAGGACTTTAAAAGTTGTTACTAGCATCTTGAATTGCACCCAGAAGACCACTGGCAGCCAATGAAGCTTACGGAGGATCAGTGTTATACAAGTGAACCGAGGTACACCCTCGATCACTTGCGTGGCTGCATTTTGCACCAGTTGAAGTCTCCGAGTGCTCTTCATGGAGAGCGCATTACAGTTGTCCAATCGTGAGGTGACGAGGGTATGAGTGACCATGAGAAGAGCCTCCCAGTCCAGGAAGGGATGCAAATGGCACAGTAGGTGAACCTGTGCATAGGCACCCTTAGCCACAGTTGAAAGATGGTGGTCTAATTGAAGTTGTGGATCTAAGATTACTCCCAATTTGCACACCTGTTCTGCAGGGAGTAATTTATCTCCCCCCAGCATTAAAGACTGATAATCAACTGGACCACGGGGGGGGGCAATACCCACAGCCACTCAGACTTGTCAGGGTTGAGCTTGAGCCTATTGCAAGTCCAGTTGCATTGTGCCTTTCTCTGTCATGAGACATAAAATTCCTGAGGTTCAGTGTACTTCAAGAAAACAACATCTTCTTTTGACAAGCTATCAGAAGAGTCCATGTTCCTATGGGGACAGGCCAAGCAAAATACATAAAATGAGGAAACAAGTCCATACAGATGCATAGGCAGAGTGGGGGGGAAAACAGTGAGCAAATAAATGATTGATCATTAATTTTTTTTTACCCTTCTCTTCTCCCCTTTTCCCCCTTCAATGAAAAAAAACTGCTGGATAAAAAGTTCTTTATGAAAACTTTACCCAAATGAGCATAGATTAATTCCAATATTAACATTAGACCAACAAATAAGTAAACAATACCCCAATCAAGGAACTGCCAAATCAACCAACAATAATCACTCCAACAACAAAAACTTCTAAGACCACCCCACCATCACTGAGAAGGTGAGGCTTTAACTATGATGGCGAACCTATGGCACGCGTGCCAGAGATGGCACACAGAACCCTCTCTCTGGGCACACACACCATCGCCAGCTGCTCTTCCAGTTTCTGGAACTCCTGCATGCATGAAGACCAGCTGGCCGGCATGCATGCTTGCACCAGAACCTGGAAGAACAGTGTGCATATTCTGGTTTTGGCACTCAATGCTGTAAAGATTCACCAACAATGTAAAATATTAACTGAGAGCAAACCCACTCCTTATTAGCACTGAGGATGTTACCTAGTTTGGGTAATGAAACATCTGCCATAAAACAACCAATCTCAGAGAGCACCAATGACCCTTCATACTAAGAATCCTGTTCATAAAGACCTTTTTGTCCAACAGTTTATCTTCCACTGAAAGGGAAAAAAGGAAAAGGGTAAAAAGATCAGAGATGAATAATTTGTTTGCTTAGTGGTTCTGTCTTGTTTTTCATACTGCGTGTGGATTTGTGTTTCCTCATTCTGTGTATTTTGACTTGCTGACCTATTCCCACCTTCGATCCTTCTGCCGTGCCTTGAAGACATGGCTCTTTCAGTGAGCTGGTCTAGATTAAACCCAATGTTAGTTTTAATTTGTTTTTAAAATTTTGTTGAATTTTAACCTATTAATCTCCCACTTTTAAATAACTTATTTATTGGAACTAAATTAATTTAACTACGTTTTAAATTTTGTACTGTATGTTTCCATAGTTTGTAAACTGCCCTGAGTCCTTAGGGAGAAGGGCAGTATAGAAGTTAAATAAATAAACAAATAAACAAATAAACAAATAAATAATAGGAACATGGATTCTTCTATTAGTTTCCCAAAAGAAAGGTGTTGCTTTCTTGAAGTACACTGAACCTCAGGAATTTCATGACTCATGACAGAGAAAGGGACAATGCAGCTGGACTTGCATTTTTCACATGATATTTCATGTGATATTGTTATCCAGTAATTTACTTCTGAGTTGAAAGATTCATGCTTGGATGCAAAGCTTTGCTTAATACAAAGCCACACTTACTTGATCTTTTACTTGATTCTCTGAGTACATAAACCTCTGATTACCTTAGCAGGAAGAATTAGAGTTACATATAATAACCAATTTTTAAAAGAGAAATGTCCTAAAAGGTCCTATGGGCATACTAACTTAAACCCTGAGCTACAAATATTCTAATTTGTTGGATTCTTAGTATCTTAGGCAATCTCTGTACAGAATGCTAAACTGTTATTAAAGGGAAATACTGCTCTTTTGTATCTAATCCTTTAAAACCTCACACAGCCTGAAGTGCCAACAGACGTTTGTGGATTAAAAGAAACTCTCAGAATAGCGAAACTTTTTCTGGCAGAAGTCACACTATACTTTTGAAGGATGTGCTAAGGATCCATCTTGGGCACAGTTCCAAAATTAAATGTAATTTAATGAAGCAGATCCAATGGCACTAAGACAACCTGGGGGAACTTAAGGCACATCATCCTTTGGGGCAGAACTTAAGATATATGAACTTTTTATTTATTTATTTTATTTACTAGATTTATACCCTGCCTCTCTTCCCCGGTCAGAGGGAACTCTGTGTCTCTTTATTAAAAAGAATGAAAACACATCACATTTAAGTAATTTAAATACAATATGGGGAACTGCACACATATCAGCATTAACAAGTCTGTGGCCCCTGTAATATAAGCTTCCCATTAATGTAATTAATTTTGTTAAATAGTATGTCTAGTATGCCTTATATGCGCGTTTAGAAATTGTTAATATATTTGAAGTAAAAATACATCATAGCACACTAGGAAAAAAAGTAATCAGAAGGCATGATCTTTTACTCTTAAAAGGCTATTGGTAATCAAGGATAAAAAGCGAAGACTGACCAAGGCAGAGTAGTGGGAAAATCACTAGCTGTGATCTGGACTCCATGTTCTTTTTGATGCTCAAGATGTCCTTGGATTTCTTTGCAGCTTTATGACACTGTTGGGACATGCTGAGTTTATGAACCACTAGTACTGTGGTGGCGAACCTATGTCACACGTGGCCAAGGTGGCATGTAGAGGCCACCCTATGGGCATGCAAGCTGTTGCTCCACACATATGCCTCCCATGAGTTGGGCTTCAAAAAAGGCCCACCCACCCCAGCACTATACTTACCTTTCTTCCCTCTTCCGAAGCACAACTGATTGGTGTAGCAGTGCCAATCAGCTGTTTTTCGGCTCTGGGAAGATGTGTGTGTGCCTGCGCTGGGAGGCACGCATATGCACACTTTTGGCACTCACACAAGAAAAGGTTCACCAGTCCTTGTCACATGTCCTGCTCTTCCTATGTTTAAATGTAAGAATTTTTCTTACATTTATATTTCTCCCTTTTAAATATCTGTTTCCTCTGTTCTAGCCTAAGCCATATTTAATGTTTTATCTGTTTTTCCCAAGCCATCCCTTCTTTGAAGGGTTTGTGAATCTTTCGATCTCAAGCCCAATACAGGGCACATACTGTATAATACAGGAAAAAACCATTTCATGTTCAACATTGCAACCATTCAATGCTGAATTGTCATCATTCCAATGCTTTCCAATGCTGAAGGGCTTGTAAAGAAACATGTAGAAACCCCCACAAACACAATTTTACATCTATGGTGTTTCAATCCAGTGGCCTGTATTTAAAGATATAAGAGGTGAACTCTAGTGCTGATCTTGTAGAAATGTAACTATAGGAGCACAACTCCATGAGTCATACATTTTTAGGCTCTTAAATTTGTAGGTATCCATTATCTGAAGCCAATGTTTAAAAGATTTCCTGGAGGCACTGTTCCATGTGTTCTACCAGAAGCTTCTGCTCCTCAACATCAAAAAGTATGTTAAACATTTTAAAATTATTTCTGCTGAGTTGCCCTTGCATTTTACAAAAAATATATGAATTACTTAAATAAGCTTGTCCTGAAATTTGATCTACTTCTTCTGAGCTCTTAATTCTAGTTACATGGACAATAAATGAGTGTCCATATAATGACCTTGGAGAGAAGCCATTATCTTAGTTGTGTTCCAAAACTACAAATTATCTTCATGGCCTGTGCAAGATGATAGTGCATTCAGTTAATTGCAAATAACTCCTTCGTCCACTATCATTTTCACAACTAGTGAAAAAAATCCAGAAATCAGGGATACCATATGATAAGTCTACTAGTAAAAAAGTGTAAAAAGTATTTTTTTTTAACCCTATGGTGTGTATATTCAAACAGAATTTAAAAATGTGTATGTATCTAAACCATTTGATGAAATAATTTGCCAGGATGGATGTGATATAATCAATACACTAATTATACCCAATTATACATATCTACTCCTGGCCAGGTAGGTGATGCTGTCATGGTGCCAACTTGAGTTCCTTGGGGTATGAGGGTCTGGTTGGGAAAGAACCAACTTTTACTCAACCTTGGACCGGGACTGGTCTGTGGCCTCTTAGGATATAGGTTGCAGAGCTGGAGGTGAATGGCGGGTGAGTGAAACTGTCCATGTGAGGGATATAAGTTGCATGCGCCTTCTGCCTCCAGTCCGTGGAAAAATCATATTCCATGAAACTGGTCTCTGGTGCCAAAACAGTTGGGGACCACTTTGATAGGTTAATGAAGCATTTATGTACTACATTTCTATTCTTCTTGTAAAGAAAAATCTAACACACCAAACACAAAAACCATGCACATGAAGCAAAGTAGTCAAAAAAGGACCGTGGAACTGATGAAGAATAGACGTGCATTGGAGGAAGAAGGACGTCAGGAGGAGGAGCTAAGATGGCGACCATGGATGAATCTGCCGAACTTGGTCTCTGGCTTCTCCGAAAAATTTGCCTCTCCCTGGGCCGCTTTTACAGGCTGGATTAGGGAGGAGACGGCGGAGGTGTCGGGGAATGCGGATGGAGTTTAGAGCCGAATGGGAGGCGGTGATTTATGACCTTTCTGCCTTCTTTTACCCACCGGGTTGGGGCCGCGGAAGAGATCATGGCGGCCCGCGTGGTCCCTGTGGAGCCGGTGTTTCTTGCTGTTTCCTGCTTGACTCCATATCCGCTGGCTAATCCGGTGCCTGGGGGCCCTGTGTGGACGATCGACCAGCTGGCGATGGTTGGGATGGTCGCAGCTGAGGGGCCTCAGAGGGCTACAGGAAGAGACGACTGCATGGAGCTAGCGGAGTGGCGGATTCGCGGGCCGGGGCGAGCCCGATGTGCTTTTGGAGGACTCCCATACTCGGAGGCCCTGGTTTGGATCGCACCGAGTGAAGATCTGTTTGGGAGGCGGAAGATCAAAGAAGCCGCCGAGTCGCCGAGCCAGGCAAGATCAGGCACAGCTTGATGGGGGGCTCTTTGAAGTGCAAGAATGCTGCCCGACCCCTTTTCCATCTGGGCGTCGGAAAGATCTCAAGGGCACTGAAGCCAGTGGAGGATTCCCCGCAGTTGTTTTCCCAGTGGGAGACTTGACTTGAGGGTTTGTTTTTGGGTGATACCCATCGGAACAGCTCTTAACTATGTTAAAGAGGGATCAATCCATGAGTTGGAGACTGAGTTTCTGAGCTTCTGTTTCTCTATGAGAAAATTGCCACAGCTTGAACCGTTCCCGGAATTCGATCTTATTGGGAGCAGGAAATCGGACTTGCCCTCTTTAAATGACTGTACAACTTGTTAAGAAGGGGGGTTGAAATGAACTTACCCCTCTCCCTCTCTCCCATATTCCTGGATTGAACTGATGGTGGACTAAATGAACTCGACTCTAATTATGCTCCGTTCTTGAGCAATATCTGTTCCCTGCCCCTTTCCCCCCTTCTCAGCCCTGTTTCCTATCTTATATTTCCTGTCAGAGTGGACTCAGGTTTTAAAAGATTTTAATTTAGAG
>JANHGC010003566.1:20082-36381 GCA_027560395.1 Boaedon fuliginosus
ACCCACCCTGGCCAGCCCACCTCGGCTCCCTGAGGTCAACCACAACTCAATGAAATTGAGTTTGACACCCCTGTTCTAGAAGAACCCATAATCTTTATAATTTTCCCATAATCTTTGATATATGTATAACTATGTTCAATGTAAGTAAAGGTAAGTAATGTCTTTCTTCTGGAAAATAAAACTATGGCCCCACATTGTATCTCAAAAGAGGGGAAATGTCTTTCCAAGATGCCGTTCAAACTATAGTGGACAGCCCAACATTCTCAGTTTCTCTCTCTCAAATTACCATTGCATCCTACACATACCATAGACAGCCTTAGAAGGAAGAACATGGGTGGAAATGACTGATAATAACAATGGAACATCAGGTGTGTAGATTTGCTCTGAGTGATTCAAATTATCAGGGCTTATTTCTTAATTAGACATTATAGATCCCAAAGGAGCTTTTTCAAGGGGCAACTGGACTTTCTGGTTTTTTCTTTGAAGGCATTTCGCTTCTTATCCAAGAAGCTTCTTCAGAGTTTTTTCAGAATGTTCACATGATCAAAGAAATGCTGCAACGACGGTAAATGGGAAAAAGGGTCATAAATCACTTTTTTCAGTATTGTAACTTCTAACAGTAACTGAACAAACCGTTGTAAGTTGAGAACTATCTATAAATAATATCTATGGAGATTCTCAGTCATCCAAGTCATGAACTATAGAAGCTTCTAGGATGAGAAGCAAAACTTCTTCAAAGAAAAAACCCAGAAAGTCCAGTTGCCTTGGGGAGAACCATGACCTGGATGACTGAGAATTTCCATAGACGTTTAGACATTGTAGAGTTACGCGGTTGCAGAAAAGAAGAGTTCTTTCTCTGAAATGTGCTGGCTGGGGAATTCTGGGAGTTGAAGTCCGTACATCTTAAAGTTGCCATGTTTGAAAAACACTTCTATACAGCTGGTTCTCGACTTACGACCATAATCGGGACAAGAATTTATGTTGTTAAGTAAGGCAGTTGTTAAGAGAGTTGTGCCCAATTTTACAACCATTTTTTGCCACAGTGGTTGTTAAGTGAAATGACTCACATGGTCATTAAGCGAATCCAGCTCATCCCTTAATTTTTCTTGTCAGAAAACAAGCAAATGGAGATCACATGACCTGGGAGTGCAGGCAATCATCATCATAAAAACAACAACAACCCAAACCCACTATAAAATACATGCTGGTTTCCAGGCACTCAGATTTTGAGCATACAAGTGTGGAGATGCTGCAATGATTGAAAATGCGAATACCTGTTGTAATTCACTTTTTCAGTGTCATTGTAACTATGAACGGTCACTAAATGAATGGTTGTAAGTGGAAGACTACCTGTACAGTATTTTTAGATTTATTTCAGGAGGGATCTCTGCCTCCTGAAGGGACAGCCTCATCTTGTTCAGACTTTGCTCATCTCTGTCTTATTAATTTGTGTCTATTTTCTGCCTGTTACGTCTTTAAAGACAATAAAATGTCATCTCATTCTATTCAAATTTAAATTTCCTTCTACGGCCTGACTCTTATGTAGAGTCTCAGTGGTGCTACCTGGTTGGTTATATTTTCAGAACAGACATGCTAGATTCTTCTCTAATCACTCTGTTGATTGTTCGTAACGATTTCTGCTTATCCTCTTAGTAGCATTAAAATCCGTAGATTAACATCTCGGTAAGTGGGTAAATAAAATCTGTTTCCAAGTTATTGTTAACCTATTGGAAATACTAGTGCCCATCTTGCTCCAGCAAACTATATAATTGACAAGAAAGTAATTTTGGTGCTTTAGTTACTTTATAGAGATTAAGTTAATGTACTGTATTATCATTATTGCTAAGTAAACACTTCCTTTTTTAGTTGTACAGCCCAATCACCAGGCTCCATCTAAAAATCACAGCTCTACCCATGAGCAATTGCTACAGAATAGAAGATGAGATTTGCTTTTGAGAAAATGTGGGGAGGATTGGATGCTGCAGTTAATTTTACCTCATTACTGTGCAGAATCATTTTCATTGTTTTCTAAAGCCATCAGAGTGCATCAGCTTCACATCCACAAGTTCTTCTTATATTCCTGTAATTCTCATTCTGGAAAGTGTAGTTTGACAGATAACCTCCGTTTATTCCTCTTATTACAACAGAGAGATCTCAGTTCTGTTTCTTCTCCACGCAGAGATGAGTTATCTCATCTTCTGAGATTTGCAGTAACGTTGCCAGGACAAACAAGGCCCTGGGCAAGATGTCTTCTGGGAACCCACATGGGCATTTCTGAATCTCCTGTTTTTCCTCTTTCTCTCTCGTTTCACTTCCTGGCACTTTTTCCCCTCTTTCTCTTCCAACCTTTTTTGGTCTTCTCTCCCCCACACCACCAAGCTGTCAAATTGCAATGCCCTGCCCCCTCTCTCTTTAAAACAGCTTGGATGTACTGTGAAGAAAACATTTTGGCTTGCTGGGAGGGAAGAAAGAAAAAGAAAAGCTAGCAGGATAAATCTACTTCTGATCTTGGAAGGGCATAGAACTTGGATGCCCATCCAAGGTGTGGGAAGAAAAATCCAGTCCAGTTCCAATCTGGAAGAAAGATGCTGGAAATAAAATGGAGGCTGACTGACTGCAAGGAAAGAAAGTGTATTTGGTTTCCAGAAACTTCAATGACAACAGAAATGTTTCTGGGGTAGCTGACCCCTTGGCTTAGCAATGGATGGATTTTTATAGGGTTCTGAGATGCTCCAGGGAGTTGTGCAATGTAGTGAGCCTTGTGCCTTTTACTATTCTAATGGTGGTGGGATAATCCTATTATAACCTAGAGGTCATGTCCTGGTCTTAGAATTTGGGTGGGGGATGTAAATTCTTAATCCCAGCCTGGGGGAGCTGTGGCTCATGGTGTTTTGTTTATGAATAGGATGGCCCAGCCTTTATGAAGGGATACAAAATCTCCATTCCTAAAGATCAGTCTCTTCTGCTTGTGGCTGTTTTACTATGCAGGTAGACTGGGGCTGCTCTCTGCCTTTAAGAATATGTTTCTCCATTTCTCCTTTGGGGAAATATAATATTCTACCTCTTAATATTCTCCAAAATATTTCATTTTCTTGGGGGGGGGGGGAGGAGGCTTCCTACAAAGGGTAAGCACATGGGCCCTGCCCTGTGATTGAGCTTGAATGACGTAAGGCCCAGTCCAGGAAATTTTAGAGGTGGAAGGTTCTGCACAGCATTTTCTTACTGAAGAATAAGCATTGGAAGCTCCCATTGATGCCAAAGAAATTAAAATGCTGGATTCAGACTTCATTGGGGAAAGGGTTAAAACAATTGCTTACTGCAGTCACTTAGTATCAGGCTTCACATGGTTGTTAATGGTATAACCTGTGGTGGTGCAGTGGTTATAATGCAGAATTGCAGGTTAATTCTGCTGACTGCCAGCTGTTCGATCCTGACCGGCTCAAGGTTCAATCAGCCTTTCATCCTTCTGAGATCAGTAAAATGAGCATCCAGATTGTTGGGGGCAATATGCTGACTCTATAAGCCACTTACAGAGAGCTGTAAAGCACTGTGAAGTGGTATATAAATCTAAGTGCTATTGCTAATGTTTAACTTTTATTGAAGTCTTGGCTTCCTTGGCAGAAAACCCTACAGACATGACCAAGGAAGGCTTGCTTTACAGGGTAATCCTCAACTTACAACCATTCAATTTGGTGACTGTTCAAAGTTAAACCAGCACTGAAAAAAAATATTTATGACTGTTTTTCACACTTACAACCATTACAGTATCCCTACAGTCAGGTGATCAAAATTTGGGTGCTTGGCAACTGGCATGTATTTATGACAGTCACAGCGTCCCAGGGTCATGTGATCACCATTTATAATCTTCCCAGCCGGCTTCTGACAAGCAAAATCAATGCAGGAGCCAGATTTGCTTAACAGCCACATAGTTCACTTAACAACTGTGGCAAAGCGATTATAAAATGTGGTGCAACTCACTTCTTGCTTAGCAAAAGAAATGTTGCCCTCAATTGTGGTTGTAAGTTGTGGACTATTAGTATTGCAGAGCAAAATAACTCCATATATAAACAAAAATAAGATGGATGGATGGATGGATCAATGGATCAATGAATCAATGGATCGATGGATCGATGGAGTGAGTATGGGAGGGAGGGACACTTCCCAATGTTAATTCTATATTTCTTCCACTTGTTTTTCAAAGTAAACACAAGTCTTGTATACAATTAATGAGACTCACCTAAAGTACTTTCCAAAACTGATTGTAATTCAGGAGATTTCAATGAGATTTCATTCTATTGATGCATTTGAGCCAAATTGTGAAATCGAAAGATGTTTTAATTTAATATACTGCTATTCTGAAATTGTAGGCAATCCAAGTTGCCTCAAATAAGTTCCTGATTAGCAAAAAGATGTTCTAATCAGGGGTCCCCAATCCCCGGTCCGTGGACTGGCACCGGTTCGTGGCATGCCAGGAACAGGGCCACACAAACAAGGAAAGTCCCATCTGTTAGATGTAAAAACACGACCCCTACAGTCTGCAGACAAACCTTTTCCTACAGAACCGGTCCCTGGTGCCCAAAAGGTTGGGGGGCACTGCTCTAAATCTGAGGTGCTCTAAATCCTTGGCAACTTTAAGATTTGTAGATTACAACTCCCAAGTTCCCTAGCCAACAAAGTTACCAAGGTTGGTCACCCCTGCTCTATATATTGCTATCTGAATTGTCCATGACTTAAAAAATAAACATTTTTTTCAGATTCAGGTTGACCAAGAATGTTTATTGTCTGGATAAGAATCAATATATTTTGAATATGCCATCAACAATTCAGAAACTATAAACACTTTAGGGTAAGACAACAGAAATATGCTTTGTAGAACATGTTATATTAGATTTGGGGCAAATTTACTAATTCCTGGAGGACATTGAATTGACTATCTTCTTTTTGTACTTTAAATGTGCAGAAAACACTGTTTTTGTGCTAGTTGGCTTTTAATACTGTATGATGCTGTCTCTCTCTCTCCCCTTCCCTCATTGTCCCCTCTCTTAACACTGCTATTAAATGTTTTGTAATTTTTATTATTATTATTTTTTTATTATGCAATTTTCTTTGTTATATATAAAATTTCCATATCTATAATGGCAGTGTATTGTCTGGGTACAATCTCTTTTAAATACAAGTAAGAAATCTTATACATACAATAACTATAATTATTATTCTCAAAATCTATTCACCATGATCTTCACTTACCCTTATTAAACATTTCCCATTATTTAATTAAACACTCTATTCAGTTTTATCTATAATTGATTAATAATATCAAGCATTACAAACATTATATGAACATCACATTTATAACCATTATCCTATAATTCTGTTAATCATCTACTTATCCTAATTATTCAATATTTCATTATTTAGTTACACATTTATTCCATCTTTGTTTACATATCCTCCTCCATTCTAAGTTTCTAACTTCTGTTTCTATTTTCTAACCATTGTTAAAATAGTTCCCAAGTTAAAAATATTCTGTTTCTTCCTTATCCATGATTTTCAACGTTAATTTATCTTTCAGCATATTCTAATATTTTCTATATTACATTTTTCTCTATAGGTCTATTTTCATTTTTCCAATTTTGTGCATATACAATTCTCACTGCTGTGACCACATATAAGATTAAGTATGTGTTTCTTTTATTACATTTCTCCAGTAAAATACCCAATGGGAACGACTCTGGTTTTAAGTCTATTTGTTGTTTTATCATTTCTTTTAACCACATTTTTATTTTTAACCAATACTTTTTTACTATAGGACAAGTCTACCACATATGATTCTGCTGGAACCCTAATAAATATGGTACAATGCATTCATATTAAAAGTTTTAAGATAGTATGTTGTGTTAAAGGAAGATATTGATTGGTAGAAAAAAGGTGTTTTGTGATTGGCTGATATGAAAATGACATGATATCAGATTTGCACATTGCTATAAATATTCAAGTATGTGAGGTTTAAGGCATTTTAGTTGTTTATCTTTGGCTTATTGAGTACACTGCATTTATCTGCATAAGGAGACTTATAGTTCTTTACAATATGTATTAAAAGACTTCAAGATTGATGAAATTAATAAAGAATAAACAATAATATTTCTTTATTCATTTAAGTTGTCTCTTGTAACTTTATGTGGGAAAGCTAGGAGGTTTGCCTATTGGAAGCTTGAAAAAGATAATGTGACACCAGTGATATCGCTGAGGTTATCTAATATTCAGAACTACCCTGGGTTATAAGGTACACTTACCTACTTTACCATATAAATGCGTTTATACTGCATGCCAAGTTTTGGGAGAAGCTGTTCTTATTAGGAGGTATAACAATGATAGTAAGAACCCGCTATCTGTTTACATTTCCAACATCTAGGAGATATGTTTTGAAACATCTTTGCCATTCTTGCTGGTGGCAAATGCCACCTATAAAACATTTTATAAAGATTTTCTTTATAGGCTGTTTACATTGTCAATTTATAGTTTCTTTCCCAAAGTTTTTGCCATTTGTCTAGTTCTATAGTGTATCCAAAAGTTTTGGACCATACCATCATAGTTTCTTTTACTTGTTCTTCCATTTTAAAATTCAATACATGGCTTTTTTGTTGTTGTTAATTTATCATCCGTCCCTAAAAATACCTGGTCCAATTCTGTCAGTTCTTTGTAGAATCCATACATTTCTGCATCTTTCTTATATCATGACTGTATTTGTATAAATGGCCACGAAGCCAAATCAATTCCTTGGAGTTTCAGTTCTTGTTTCAATTTTAATTCCCCTTGCTTGTTTTATCTTGTAATTTTTTCCAGATCAAGAACATTGGGATATATTAGTGTTTCCATCATGGATAGCCAGACTGGTATTTTCATGTAATGTTTCCTTTTAATTCTGTCCCATATTGAAAGCAGGGCATTTCTAATAAGAGTTTGGAATAATTATCTTCTTTAATAGTAGCACATCTCGCTGTTAACCAGATTCCTAAATATTTTACTGTTTTTTAGTTATCTGAATGCCCATCTTTTCCACCAGTTCCTTTTTCTGTTTATTTGTAAGATTCTTTATTAACATCTTAGTCTTTTCTTTATTTATTTTTAAACCTGCCACTTCCCCAGAGTCTTCTACTCGTTTTCCAGTGATTCTTCTAGGATAGATACTAAGTCATCCACAAACATCTGTAATTTGTAGTTTTCTTTTTTTATTTCCATACCTTTTATTTCTGGATCTTGTCTGATCTTTCAAACTTCCAAAGTTAGTATAAATAGTAGGGGAGACAGCAGACATCCTTGTTTTGTATCCTTAATTTATGTTAAAATTCTCTGTCATATCTCTATTTACTGTCACTTTTGCCATTTGTTTAGAATATATTGCCTTAATCATATTTATAATTTTTTTGCCAAAGTCCATAATTTTAGTTGTAGCATAAATTGCCAATTCAAATGATGAAAGGCTTTTTGTGCATCTAATTTATTTATTTATTTATTTATTTATTTATTTATTTATTTTTATTCGATTTATACCCCGCCTCACTTCCCCGGTCAAGGGGAACTCGAGGCGACGAGATCAGCGCTAACTCTTTCTCAGAGTGTACTTCATACTATTCCAATGTATTCAAGATGATTCTCATATTATTTTTAATTTGCCTTTTGGGTAAAATACCAACCTGGTCCAGGTGTATAAATTCATTCAAGAATCTTTGTAATCTCTCTGCTAGTATTGAGGCATATATTTTCTAATCTACATTTAATCATGATATTGGTCTATAGTTTTTTATCTGCTGTAAATCTGAATCTTCTTTTGGTATTTGAGTAACATTTGCTTCCGCCCATGTTTTAGGAAGATTAGCCCTTAGCAACACATCATTATAGACCTCCAACATTGGCAAACCTAAAACTTCTGGTAAATGGTTATAAAGTTCTGCCGAAAGTCTGGTCCAGGTGTTTTATTGTTGTTTGTAATTTTTCTGCCCATCTGTTTCATGTTCAGTTTTAATTGAAATTTTTGTACTACCTCTGCCTGCAGTTGACAAGCTGCAATATATAACTAAATAAATAAGTAGCTATCCTTTTGCAACAACTTCATGTTTTTTCCATTAAAGTGGCTTTCTTATTGCTTTTGTTTTGCTATAATCTCAGTACAATCTTAGTTAACCGTTGATTCTTCTAATATTTCCTAATGTGAATTGGATTTGGTGTCAATACAGCCCACAGAGAATGACGATATCTCTTTCTTTTGCTGTTCCATCTGATATCTGGGTTGATGAGATACAAAAATCAAAAGTGATAGAAAACCTGGCATTCTCTAATTTATTTTTTAACAATATGAGACACAGCCCATAAGGAAAAAAATCGGCTGAAGTAAAATGTTCAGCTAAGAAGATAAATATCATAAGTAATAAGAAATCTCAGGAGCAAATTAAATATGCCAAAGAGTTTTATCTTGCCACCAAACACCTGTTTCAATTTAGCGATAAACCTGTCAGCAGAGACTATTCCCCACTTTTTTTATATATTCTTCTCAAATTTATAACACGAAATTGAAAACTACTTCAAGAAAGATAAAAATCCCCAATAACTCCAGAATATATTCCTCAGTATTCCTAGATTAGCAGTAAACCTCCAGTAGAATAGAAATGTACATCCATTCTTAAAATCCAGGTTTCCCCACCCCCCTAAGAACAGGGGGGAAACTCCTGGATTTTAAGAACAGATATAAGTTAATGGATACACTATATTTGGCACATAAGATTAAAAATGGGAGAAGTACAGGTAGTCTTTGACATACCACCACAACTGAGTTCAGAATTTATGTTGTTAAGTGGGAAATTTGTTAAGTGAGTTTTGCCCCTTTTTTACGACTTTTCTTGCCACAGTTGTTACGTGAATCACAGCAGCTGTTAAATTAGTAACACCGTTGGTAAGTGAATCTGGCTTCCCCGTTGACTTTGCTTGTCAGAAGGTTGCAAAAGGAGATCACGTGACCCCAGGACACTGCAACCATAGTAAATATGAACCACCTGTTAAGGATCTGAATATAACTCACATGACCATGGGGCAATGGTCATAAGTGTGAAAAATGGTCATAATTCACTTTTTTTCAGTGCCGTTGTAACTTTGGTCATTAAATGAACTGCTGGAAGTTGAGAACTACATGTAATCTCTCCACCCGCCCACCTATCCCCCCTCAGCTCTTTCTACCATCAGAATTTCTCTCTTGGATTTTTCTGCCATTTCTACCTAAGCCTTTTGTATGGATTAAATTGTCTATGACAATTCAAAACGGCCAACTTGCCATGGCCAACTCCATGGTCAACTTGCTACAGCCAACTCGCTGAAGGACAACTCATTGCGGAATAAGACTTACACTAATATCAAAGAAATGGTGGAATAGAATCATTAAAGGATGCAAAAGGAGGGACAGAATGAAATGTTAATGGCAAAAATTAAAATAATTTTTATTAGTGAAATTGTTGAATTGTCCCACAACGAGTTGTATCATAGTGAGTGGACCGCAGCGAGTTGGCTATGGCAACTTGCCCCATTCTACTTTGGTATGTTGAACCCAACTTTTATTGCATTTAATTTCAAATAAAAAGGGAGACTATTTAAAATTTCCTCCAACCACTCTCTAAAATCTCCTTTCAAGATCCTTTCTCCTCTTTCTTTAAGAGGTCTAATGGTTTACAACCTCAAACCCAGTAATTGTTTCCTTATTTAAAGTTGATTTGGTGCTTAACAAATTCTCTCAGACGAGCTAGAAATTGTCTAGGCTCTGGCAGCTGGTCCAAACACTTCAATTAACAGATGTTGCAACTGCACCTATTACCAGCTGTGCTCAAATGTAAACCAATATTTATTTGTAAATAGTTTGCAAGCCAGTAGACCAAAAAAGCGAAAGGCCTCAACTGCCACATATCACATTAAAGAGGAGAGATGTTTGAAGAGAATAGAGCCTAGATAAAAATGGATGTTTTTATGCAATTTAAAATTACAGAGAGCTTTCATTCTTCAAGGCATGCAGCTATTGAAAACAATAAAACAGCTGAATAGACAACTGAAAATACCAAAAGTGATTTGTAGCCAAGAAGCCTTCTATTGAGAAGCAATTTCCTATTTTAAAAAGAATATATCATTTTTATTACAAAGTTATTTAATTGTACATTCCATTCAATATTCCTCTTAACCTAAAATCCAACTGACCATCATCGCCATGCAACTTTATTGCTTCTGTCATGTACATTCACAATTCAGTCTAAACCTGACAGTCTAAGATCGAAACAACCCCTACAATGAAGTCTGAGAAATACACACATATACACACGATACATAATCTGATTACAGAATTCTGGGAAAGGAAATTGTGCTGGGTTCAAAGTATGTTCATGATTTAATTGGAGGCCCTAATAGTTAGATCACTTTAAAATCAGCTAAAACTAATTGACAAAAATAGGGAAAATATTGTATTCCAGTAAAATCAGGTATGGCTACATTGGCTCAAGTGGGATTTGAAGCCAAATATATATGTCCCAGGCAGGGATGGGTTTCTCCCGGTTCGCTGGTTACCCGCTTTGTGGACGCACTTCCAATTCGACTGTCAAAAGCGCGCTGCAGGATTGCTTTCAAAATCTTCATGGTATTCTGAAAATACTCTGATCCAACAGCTGTGCAGCGGCTATCCACAGCTGTCCCAGGATAATGTTGCCAGATGAGAGGCCTAGAGGTGGAGCTCTCACCTCAGAATCCAGAGGCTGTGAATTAAATCTTAGGTAGAGGCTGATATTTCTCTCTGGGCACAATGACAATATATCTGCTGAAAAAAACCTCCGCATTGGCAACAGGAAGTGCATCAGCTCCATTCAGTTGCCCAGACTCCACCCCCATAAGGGATTATGGCAGTGATGACTAAGCTTTTCAGCACTGAGTACCCAAAGCGTGTGCATGTGCAAACTCCCAAAATGCAATGCACACACATTGCATATGCCCCGCCCAACTGGTTTGCTTCACACGCGTGTTACTTGACAATACTAGCCTTCCGCTAGAACCAAAAAACAGCTGAGGTGCGCTGCCGCACCAATCAGCTGCCCTTCGGAAGAGGGAAATAAAGGTAAGTATAACGCAGGGGTGGGAGGGAGAGCCCATTTTGCGACAGAACTGACGGGAGGCGTGCACGCATGTGCGGTGGAGCTGAGCTGGGGTAACGGTTCCTGTGCCTGCAAAGAGGGCTCTGCATGCCCCCTCTGACACACGTGGCATAGGTTTGTCAACACTAGATTATGGGATCACTAAAAGAAGATGATGATAATGTTGTCAGATCCAATCTGAGTAGGTCACCGCAACCAAAGGTTTATTCTTCCAAGTTTTCGGGCATGTGCTTGGAGCCCATGATCAGGGAATTTCTCCAGAATAAGAGAGAGAAATTCCCTGATGATTGGCTCCAGCACAAGCCCAAAAGCTTGGAAGAATAAACCTTTGATCCTGGTGACCTACTGGATCTTGCAAGTGTCATCGGTCCTAGCTGGCAAGTGTGAAAATTCTGGCATTGACATCTCTTGACTTGAAGGAAGGCTGCTATGTTTTTAAAGCCTGGGTTTGAGAAAATACTAGCTAAGGCAGTTTTTTCTCATTAATATCTTGTGCTGACCAGAGACAAAGCCATGAAACATAAGTCTTTCTATTGTGAAATTATTATAAGAATGTAACAAGAATTAGCATTTTCTACCCAATAATATGGGGGAAATGATTGCTCCTGTGACACTAAGATAGGCTAGAAATAAAGACCAGAGATTTGGGAATGCTTGCCTTGCCGTTGTAAAACAACAGCTACAAGAATAAATGCCTTATTTCTGGCAATTGGCTTTCAATGACTGTATCTGTTTTCACAAATGTGGAGTTCATATGGCAGGAAAGAGAGACAATAGAGAAAAATACATCATTTTACCGTAATCTGAAAAGTCGGTTACAAGTGGCAACTTTGAATCAGTGTAAAAACTTTTTCAAATGGACCCTTGTCAGCCCACTAGGTAAACCAGACTAGGAAATCAACTCACAGGAAGGCTAAAACTTGTTTTATCGGCATTGGCTGTAAAGACAAAATCTTGCAGGTCTGATTGTACTATATATCCCCTTCTTATACTTCAGTGAATCAGGAAGGCATCTTCCTGAGCCTCTTCCAAATATTATTTTGGTCCTCTGGACTTGTTCCTTCCCTTCCCGCTTCCCAGAAGGCAGGTATGTGGCTGCTGTTGGTTTGGGTGGGTGGGTGGGAAGGGATTGCAAGACTGACTGAGAAACTCACTAAACCCTGAAAATGAAGATCATGTGACCAGAGGAGCAACCCAGCAATGCAACAGCCACCAGTATCATTGAAACAGCCATTCCTTTCCCAAATTTTGTTCCCTTGGGAGTCATGGGTCCCCGATTTTGGAAACGTTATGTAAGTTGCTGGTCAAGAAGGAGGCATGGAGGTCACAAACGTGCTGGTGGATGATGTGGGTTGGGATGGGTACCTGAGGTGCTTGGGAGTATGGGAAGTCAGCGACAGCATGCAGATGGTGGTAGCACAGCTCAGGAATGGTGGAGATGCCAAAGAAGTTGAACCTCAAGGTTCAGGGAAGGTAGGCAGGTCGGGGAGGGTGTGTGGAGGTGTGTATGAGGTGCACACAGATAAGGGAAGTTTCAGGGAGTGGAGTCAGCAACAGGGGCCATACAGGTTATGGAAGGTTTATGAGATATGGCACAGGTTCATTAAAGATGCAGGGGATGCTTAAGAAATAAGGAAAATGGGGGGACAGCACATGGTGAAGGAGCTTGCAAGGGGTCGTGGCACGGGCCAGGAAGGGCACAGGGGGGTTCCTTCCATCCTTTCCTTCCCTTTCCTTTTCAGGAGGCAGGTAAGCGACTGTTGCTGAATGGGGGACAGAGAGAAAAGTGTTGTGAAGCTGGAAACTGATACAGAACATTGAAAATAAAGATCGTATGACCACAGTGGCAGCCCAGCAGAAGCCGGAAGCAGAAATTGGGGCAGCTCCCACAACTTCCCCAAATTTCATTCCTTTGGAAGTCATGGGTCCTGGATTTTGGACATATGCAGTAAGTTAGCCCCTCTGAGTTAGCTTTGTTCAAAAATTGTTTTCCTATGATGGGCTGTTTCACCCAGGTAAAGGTGATGACAATTATACTTTGAATCCTGGAACATTGTATGCAGTAAGATAGCTGGAGATGCACAACCATGAGATGCTGAGGAAAATTTTTTCCCTGAAATCAGTATTAATTTTTTCCCACTGAATTTCTGCACGTCTGTTCTGCCTCCAGGGCATAAATCTTTGTGATTACTTTGTGATTAAAAGAGGATTCTTCATTTCAGCAAATAAAGTACTGTCACCTGGTGGCAAATGATGGAAATGAATTTCTTTGGTGGGCCCATATTAGAAAGATGGTAAGTAATGCTACGTAACAATAAGTCTCATTAAAGGTTGAGGCCTATCAAGGTTGCTCCTGGAGTAGATTTGAATTGGCTTGAAAAAAACAACAACTGTAATTCGGGGCATCTTCAAACACCAGAGCAGAAGGATTATAAAGGTCTGACGTCAGAGACTTTGCTGCTTCCATTCTGCCCTTTAGTTTTAAATTAAATCTGCAGTTTGTGGTTTCATTTCCTCCCCCCTCCAATTGCATTTTGTGGCGTTTTTCAGATTTGAGAAAATAACGTTCATTTTAAAGACTGCTGTTAGAAAATAGTAAATAAATAAAGGAGGACAAATAACAAGCACCAAGGAAACCAGTAAATTAGTAAAAGGACATTGTGCAGAATTTGGTTAGATGTTTTTGGCTCAGCTCTGAACACGGTTCTTAGACAGAAAATGCTTGCGGCTGGAAAAGCTCCAGGAACCTAGAAATTATTCTTATTAACTGAGGGCATTGCATACACAGTCTTGTGCTACTGCTTTTTACACTTGCTTAGGACTGTGCACATTTATGTAAACAAAGGTGTTTTAGCAGCTTTTCACTGAGGTTACAATACAGGTAGTCCTCAACTTACGACAGTTCATTTGATGAAACAATGGAGCTGAAAAAGGGGACCTATGACCATTTTTCACACTTACACAGCATTGCAGCATCCCTGTAGCCAGGTGATCAAAATTCAGATGTTTGGCAATTTATGACCATTGCTGTGTCCCAAGGTCAGGTGATCCCCATTTGGGACCTTCTGACAAGCCAAGTCAATGGGGAAGCCAGATTCATTTAGCAACTGGGTTACTAAATTAACAACTGCAGTGGTTCACTTAACAATTGTGGCAAGAAAGGTCATAAAATGAAGCAAAACAACAAATGTTTTACTTAGCAACAGAAATTTTGGGCTCAATTGTGGTCGTAATTCGAGGACTCCCTCTACACTTCGAGTCTTTTTGCATTTTCTTTCACCTTATGCCTAAATTTTGTATTGTATGTCTTTTGTTGAGATCAGTCTCTGCCTATCAATGTTTTTTTATATCCACATTAAAAGTGGAGCTGAATGGGTAAGCAGTATTTCACCTGTAGCAGTGGCAACTCATGCCTAATGAGAATGCCATTTCTAGATGTTTCAAAACTATGAACACATTTTTTCCACTGTACTACATATTATATCAGCAAATTGTTCCAGGAGATTTTGTCAATTTTTCCATAAAACCAAACTGTAGCAAGCTGTGACTTACTTTAAGTTGGTTTTACAGAGTTCCAGATACGAGGCCAAGAAAGTAGGATATATCAGTACCACTTGGAACAGGTTGCTAGTACCTAATTATTATAACAGAGGAATAATAATGGAGGGAAAAGTAATCGGTGCAAGTCGCTTATTAAAGGAATTCTTAGCCTTCAGACTGAAATGCACATATTAGATTACACAAGATGATGATCACATTTGAAATTCATGTGCTTCAAACATGAAAAATATCAGGAATTCTTTTTTTTAAAAAAACCATTATAATAACCTTAATAATTTTTTTTACGATTTCCAATGGAATTCCTTTGGAGGAAAAATGACTATTACCCAGATTTCAAGACACTCTGTTGTCCGAAAGAATTCCTATTGCTGATCCTGAAAATCCACTAACCCATTCCCAAACCTATTTACCCCAATGCTGTCAACACTTCTTCCTGTTACCACATTTAAAATTAAAAAAAAAAAAATTATGACAAGACTGGCAGAATGCCACCCTCTCTGCCACTGCACTTTCTTCTTAAGCCTATTTCAACCGTATTATAGGAAGGTTTGTAGCGCTTCATCTTCTCCGTTTGAGGGGGTCCTTGGTGTTCTCTGAGCTTGGTCGTATTCTTGCAGACATTTTGTTACCCAAACTGGGTGACATCATCAGTGCTAGTCAATTTACCCTAGGTCCTAAATGGACTGCCTGGTATTGTCTTAAATATTACTGTCATCAATAAAAGGATCCTAAGATGTTTGTAGCTGTGGTCCTTATGAAACTGGCCTACCTCAAAGTCCAAAGAAAATTTAAAGTACAAAATACTTTAGTACAAAGAAACATTTAAGTGCATAGAAAATTTAAATCATTTCTTCAGTAGTTGCATGCAGTTACAGACTATAGAGGTTGTTTCATCCATGACGTATGTTGACTCTATCCCCAATGAAGGGGTGGTAAAAAGGGAGTTTTATATGCCTTGTGTGAAAATATTCTTTCAAAGGAAGAGAGGAAGAAAAGATATAACAGGGTGAGTATGTGCTTCTAAATATTTCAAGATTAAATGTTTGTTCTCCAATAGTCCCACCGATCTCAGCTTCTGGTGTGATCGACGTTTTCATTAACGGCACCACCAGCCTTGCTCAATTCCTGAGAAGAAATGTTGGTGTATGAAACTGGCCTGCAAGAATGTTCTTAAGGGGCTTTTAGATGCCGGCCTCCTTTACAATAAGGGATTTGAGGCTTTGTCCCCTTTCCACTTCTCCAGTTCAGACAGCACATCTTTAAATCTTTACCTATGAACATTTATGAGGGCTCTCAGACAGGCTTGGCTTAAAGCCATTGACCTCTGTGGCCTGTCTTATTGACCAGAACGCAGCATCCTCATCCCACGTACTATCTGTCTCTTTTTATCTTTCTGTAAGAAGAGGAAATGGCTCTTCAGATTACCAGGAACACAGTAATAAAGACAGGAGTTACTTTTCCATTCTCGGGGGGGGGGCTTTCCACAGGACCATGTGGTCATTATGTGAATCTAATTTCTCAATGGGCATTCTTTTGCCAGAAATTAAAAAAAGGTCACAAATTGCAA
>JANHGC010003566.1:72286-90266 GCA_027560395.1 Boaedon fuliginosus
ACGCTCCTTTTCTTCACTTACCCTTCGAGTAAGCTTGGACTCTTTTCAGAGTCCTCAGACCGACAGTCCTGGGGCGTTGGCCACAGAGCCCGTGGCCGCCGCGTCCAGTATCGTCGGAGGTGCCCCGCCCTCCCCCTGTACTGAACTGTTTAGTGTGACTTTTTTTTAGGCTGGATAACAGAACAATAAATCGCTAAAAGGCCCAGCCAAAGAACTGAACTTTTCCAAGATTTAAAAATTATTTATGATGTTTGTCCTTGGTAACTTGCAGGTCCAATTTTGTCGAATGAATGAAGTTTGTGTTTGTCATAATATTTTGTACTATGAGAGACAACAGATATTTGCCACTATTGCAGACTCTTGTCTCTCAAAATCAGCTGAGTTTGTTCTATCAATGACTGAAAAATAATCTTTTGGATTTTGCTAGGCAAAATGGGATGTCAATTTCCATTTGACATCTCTATGCTGAAACCTGCTCTCCCATCCTTCCTTCCACTTCTCCAACATGCATTTTGAAAGGAACCTAAATAGTGTTTAGATTAGAAGAGAAGGCCTAAAGGACATTTTTAAAGTGAGTGCAGGTGGATTGGGAGTTACCCCCAACAGAGCTAAGTCTTCAAAAGGTATCCTCTGGAAACTTTCCGACCCTGAATGAAGAATACTTTCTGTTGCAGAGCAGGATGAAGAGCCATCAGCTCATTGGGGAATGGTTGTTGAGACTCTCACCTACAATCTATATTTAGGCTATGATGTGGAGCTGCAGTGATGTCATTTTTATGCAGATTATGGTAATTTGCACTTAATTTTTTTTTCTACTGTAGTATTTTCTACTGTAGAATTCATCGGACTTGGACTCTGGCTGGACAGGATCCGTGGAGGTGACTTGGGCAAGTCTTAGTCCTGTTATCTGGGAAGAGATTGTTCCTGTGGCCCCTGATGATGTGGACAAGGTGGTGGGTGCAATGAGTGCCACCACCTGTTTATTGGACCCGTGTCCCACCTGGATTGTTTCGATGGGCCGGAAGGTGACACACAACTGGCTCCAGGTGGTTATTTAAGCTTCTTTGAGTGAGGGGTGCTTCCTGCCTGCCTTGAAGGAGGCGGTGGTGAGACTCCTCCTCAAGAAGCCTTCCCTGGACCTGGCTGTTTTGAACAACTGTCGGCCAGTCTCCATTACCTGGCTGAAGGCACCCTGAGGAGGCCAACTCTGTGGGACCGAGCCAGGTGATGATGGCTATCAGTGGCAGAAGGTTGTCTCACAAATGCCTCCCAGTGCCAGTTAGATCCCACAGAGTCGGCCTGTTACGGGTCCTGTCAGCTAAACAATGTCAGCTGGTGGGTCCCCGAGCTAAGGCCTTTTCTGTGGTGGCGCCGGTCCTCTGGAACCAACTACCTATGGAGATTAGAACCATCCCTAATCTGTTGGCCCTCCACAGAGCCACTAAGACCTGGTTCTGTCGGCGGGCCTGGAACTGATGTTCCCCCCTCTTTTTTTCTTGGAAGAGTATTGATTGGTGTGTGATTGTGTTTTAGAAATTTTAAATATATTGTACCAATGGCATTGTTTTTAAAAATGTTGTAAGCCGCCTCAAGTTCCCCTTGACCGGAGAAGAGAGGCGGGGGATAAATCTAATAAAATAAATAGTAAATAAATAAATACAAGATAGTCCCACCTTCCTAAAATCAAGCAAACAATTTCAGCTCCTTGCTCCCATCTTGTGGTCATTTGGAGGTTTGCAGACCAAATCTGGTAGTATTATATTCTTGGCAAATATTAGACTATATATACTCTAACTATCTTTTATAATTCTGTTCCTTCCTGTGTTTTCCTATTGGGGGAGGGGGAACCCACCCCAGAAGAATGAAATATTTTGGGAAATATTAAAAAAGGCAGGGTAAAATATTTCCCCTAAAGGACCGTTTTATTGTGTTGTTAGCCGCCTCGAGTTCCCCTCTGGGTAAAGAGAGGCGGGGTATAAATATGATAAATAAATAAAAAATAAATAAAGGAAAAATGGAGAAAAAATCTTAAGGGAAGCAGAAATCAGCACCAATCTCCCTGCCCGCAAGCAGAAACTGAGGAGGCCAGCTTTTAGAAATGCAGATTTAGTAATCCATTCAGAAAGACTGGGTCAGACAGGAAACTCTAAATAAGCAAATAGGCAAGCCAGAAAGTTTGAGAGGATTAGCTCAGACATCATTTCCCCTTTTGCCTAAAGAGCCAGCCATGACCCCAGAGGAATCTGACAGCAGCCAATAGGCTGTTAACATGTTAACAATAACATGTTAAAGGACATGTTCTTGCACAGGAATAGGAAGCTCAAATACAAAGCCCAAAGAAGGTATAAAAACCCACCCTTTCTCAACTTCATTTTGTCATCTGCCCAGAATCACATGTAGTTGATGGTTCTGCTTCAATAAAGGGAACCTTTCTTTCCAGTCAGCCTCCAGCCTCCGTTTTATCTCCAGTGCCTTTCTTCTGGTTTGGACCTGGACCTGAATATTTCTTCCATATCTTTTTCTTCCTTTTGCCTTTTTTAAAAATAATTTTCTCTTCTGTCTCCTTTTTGTCTCTTTCCCATTTCCCTGTTTTAAAAAATGAAATTATATAAATAATTTATATTAATTACAAATATATAATAAGTACTACAGAATTGTGAATTGAGCGTAGATATGACAGGAAAGTAGAAAATCTGAATTCAAAATATGTTGAGGAAAAAAGAAACGATCAGAAATAAGTAATTAGCAACAGCATTTTCAATATTTTCAACATTTTCATTTTCTCAGAAGGTAAACTTTCCCTTATTCATCAGTCTTCAGTTCTGAGGCAAAACCAGCAGACCTTCCCACCAGCTTTTGTTGGCCAAAGAAGCGACTCTTTGGCTGCTATTCTGCTGATTTGTATTTTTTTTATAAAGTGAATTGTGGCTTAATAGGTATACTATTTAATCCTGGCTCCTTAAAGTCTGGAACTTAGGAAACCTAATTTGCTTCAAATTCTTTTACATAAGATGCAGATAATGTTTTGAAAGCAAAGCAACCAAGGAAGACAAATTTGAAATCCAGATAACCTTGGACCATACAAAATAAGATGGGAATGTGTATTTTAAACTGGCAAGTTCAGGAAAAACAATAAAGACCTCATATGTCCATCTTCTGCTGCATCGGGCTAGAAACTGGGTGATTGTGAGTTCTAGTCCTGCCTTAGCCACAAAGCCAGCTGGGTGACCTTGGGCTAGTCATTTTCCCTCAGCCTTTACATTTTCCCTTTACATTCCTTTGATATTGTTAACCTTCTGTCAGCCTTGAAGTAAAACTGAAAATCTTCAGAGCGGCCATGTTTGAGTCTGTGTGACGAAAGCCTGGGGTGGGGAAGAAGGAGGCAATGGCAAACCACTTCTGAAAAACCAGAGGAAAGAAAGCTGTAGGGACTTGCCCAGCAGTCTCTGAAAAATGGTTTGAATGAGTGAATGGGGGAAGAATAGAATTCCAGAATGGATTTTAATTCCCAGAGACATAATTATAGAAATATAATTAATGATATAGGCAGAGGTATACTACCTCTGTGGGCATTATATCAATGATGAAGTGCACCGCAGCCCTTAACTTGCATTCCTCACAAATTGCATCAGATGAGACTAAGCCATTTTAGTACAATGATATTGTTGTTCATTACCTGTCCAAATTTTTAACTGACTTCATGAAAAGGCAATCCTCTTTTTCCAATTAAGGTTGCAAATGAGGTATAGAAACAGATTCTACTGCAGAGTAAGTTGGAAAGAAATGTCTTTTGTCTCTTTCTGTTATTTAAAACATTGTATTTAGGAGCATTTTCCCCATATTCAACGCTCACAAGTCTTTCTCCCCGTCTTTCTTTAGATTAAACCATGCCTCCAAAGAGGTGGAAGTTCTGCGTCTCTGCACAATAGTCTAATGAGGAACAGCATTTTCCAACTTATGATCCACACACTTGATCCACTGGCTGAAGGTATCATTTTATTATTACTGATTTCTGTGTTGTTTACTCACTCTGAAGTTAATGTTTACTAAAACTACCTTCATAAGAACATATTTCTCTACCATTGTCTATAGGCACAGCTCTTAAATATGTCTATCTGATTACCTCAGTAAAGGTTGTGTACATGTAAAATCCTATTATGACTGAATATTTCTAAATGCCTGCTTTGAGATAGATGACTTACTGAGATTATTTATCTATCTACTCTGCCTTACCTTAAATTAAATTAATAAATACCACATGGTCATAGTTTGATGCATATATTCACATACATGTGCATGTTCTATTATGATTTTTATTTTCAGCATTTCAGTGGTTTTATGAAATTATGCTTATGTTTGCAAGGCCTGAATATCCGTGTTTTAAGATTCTCAAATGGAGATCCTTCAGTTTCATTTTACTTAATTCACATTAATGCAGCGTAAAAATTTTCCATTCTTCTGCAGTTATTGGTTTGCAAGTAGCTTTAAAAATGGTTGGAGTGTACTTTATAACCATTACATTTATTCCATTGTTCTAAAATGAAGTATGACGAACATTGACTTCCACCATGCTAATATTAGTCTCTCTTGAATCTGAATTGTGGCTTTTAAAAAATTTAAAGTGGAAATAGAAATGGTTGGATCATATTTACCATTTTAAAAAAAAGCCTTACCAGGTTTATAATTGCCACTGGTATGTTCTTTTTCCCTTTTTGAAGCATACTAGTGCATCTGATCTACTGTATCTGTGGTAAACTATGCATAAAGATCGGAATGCATGTGTTTTTTTAAATGGAGGAAATGCTATTATTTATTTAGCATATGGCATGTCATACATGTACTAGCAATATAAATTAACATTTCAACTAGATTGATTAGTAGAACTGAATAAAAATGTTAACATACAAATGTTAAAAGGATCTATGTTCAAATATCAATATCTCTAGGCCATCTAACCCTTGAAGCACATCATAATTTATATTTAAAAAATAAGAAACTAGTTTGGGAGATGCCCTCAGTTTACAGCCCATCACAGTGTGATCTATAATTTGATGTAGGATTCTACAATCACACTGAGGGGATGATACTATGCCCTATTTATAGAGAGTCCCAGCAGATGCCCTGTGAGGTGCAAAAGCTATTCAGGATTGAAGGAAACATATTTCAATTTCTATGTTATAACAGTACATTTAGATGGAACTTCCAGAAACCTACTGTCAAGACTAATGGTAAACTAGTTTTACTTGAGAGGTCATGAGCCTTAGTCAATTTTTTTTCTTTCTTAAACCCACCCTCCTCCCAAAATCATTTATTGACATTGATTGTATTATTTTCAGGTTGGCCATATTGAGCATAATCTTTGTATATACACTAACCATAGTCTCTGGATAAATTTCATGCACCAAGAGAACTTGGTAAGGCTGTGTTATCAGTTTGAAGAAACAGGTGATAAAATTCCCATGGCATTAAAAATACCATGTCTTGAGAGGAGCTTTCTGAATTACGCTTTAGTCAATCTTCCAATCTAACTTCTGCCTAGGTAGTAGTTACATTAAATAGAATACTACCCAAGTCCAACTAGTAGTTTGTTACATATAGTCTTTATAGAATCATAGATGCACATTGACTTATTATACTTTCTAAAAAAATCCTTTTTTAGGATGCATAGATACAGTTAATTGATCTAATAATACTAGTGATATACACTTCTTGAGAATGACACACAAAAATATTCTGCATCAATCAAAAAATTAGTATTCCACTGCTACTCCATTCATTATTTATTTTGTCATTAATAAAACATTAAAAAATTGATAGAACTAATTAGGAGGGAGGGCAAAAGTGGGGAAAATAAATTTTCTCTGAAGAAGGAGCTGCTTTCTCTAACTGTAGACATCACATATTGCCCTTAAAGTTCTAGTTGAGCCATATGAAAAATGAGTTATATAGTCACTAACTAATTTAAAACTACTTCCCAAATTAAAGTAATTGCTTCTTTAAGATGTCTTTTGAAAAGTTACTGCCTTACCTTTTATTCATTTATTTTTATCATTTAGAGCCAGAATCACCAATCTTCAGCTCAGGGACCGCATGCAGACAACTAATAATGCAACCCCACAAGATTGTAAATTATTAGTTCTGGATTTTCAAAAAAAGATAAATATAGTATATCAATTAAATCAGGAGTAAGCAGAAAATAAACTGGGATTTAATGTTAGCTTTCCAATGATTTAGAGTAATCTGTAAAGATTTCAAATTCCCTGTTGCTTAAAATGGAAATAATAACATCTTCTCCATTATGCTATATAAAAGAAGGGATCTTGTTTGGAGGAGGGAAAAAGTTCTCATTTTGTCTGACATACTTCTTTTGCCAAGTCATGTCAGCACCAGAGTTCTTTGATTAATTAGAGAGAAAGGAGGAAATAAATCAGTGCTCATTTATCCTCATGGGAGATTGTTCTGTGGCTGCTGAATTCATTGTGGTTTGGATTAAATTCATTGTTTTTTACACAATATTAGTGCACATTTTCATTTTCACAGCAATGTATTGGCATTTTTTATTACAAAAACCTATAACATATTAATAAATTATATTTTGACCAACACTTCATTCTGTGTGCATTCTATTCTATAAATTGAATCCTTGCTCACATCTTTCTACACTAAGAAAGTAATTTTATGAAAGTAACATCTTATTTTACATTTCATAATGTGAACCATTTTAGTTTTTCTGATTAGTCTGTTTCCTGTCCTCTCTCATTTCATCTACCTTTGAAAATCGTAGTTGTTAATTAATTTTCATTGTAGGAGGAACTAATACTGAATGCCACGAATATGTAATGATATTTAGTAAAAACCCCTACTTTAAGGAACAGTATATTGAATATCCTGAGATTCTTTTAAAAAAAACAACAATCTGTGAAGTTGCTTTTTAATGATTCATAGATCGCAATGGAGCATATCACAAACAATTATCCATTTTAAGTTACAACCCCAAAGTTTATGTTAATTACCATGTAGTTACCATTACCATTATAAAATAATTTGAATGAAACTTTATTGTTGGGCACAAGTAAGCAGAGAACAGGAGTTGAATTCAAAGCACTAAAAGTTTATTACATGTTATCTATACACAAGAATTTGATCTACTGATGGTCAAGGCAAATTGGCGCTAGATAAGAGTCAGTGGAATTCACAGGGGGCTGGATTTGGTCCTCTTGTGGCTGTGTAAGTATTCCAAACTGATGACATGTTTGACCCCACCTTTGGGCTCTGCCTGGTCATCTCCTACATTTATGTTTGAAATCTATATTGTGAATAGAGCAGTATCGCAATATTCCACTGAGCAAAAGGTTGTAGGTTTTTTGTGCATTACAAATATTTATCAAGCTACAAATCTGCTTGTTTCATTCTGTTTACATAAATTTAATTACAACAGGATGAATCAAGGGCATTGCTTCAATGGTGTTTGATAGAGTGATATGACATTGTTTACCAATTTCTTCCTTCACACAGTAGCCATGAAAGATGCTGTAAAGGGAGAGTTGATGATGGGTACCAGAGGGAGAAGAAGAAATTGCTAGTAACATCATCCTAGTCACATTGTCTAACAAACTGTCTCTCTAGGAATTCTGGCATTTTCTATTCACAGGGAAGCTAGCAGATTTGAATCCAAACCAGTATCTGATCTTGCATAGTTTGAGAGGTGGATATTTATTTCTGGTATCAGAATTTTAAATGAGATATTTAGATTATTTCACGATAGTATAATGATTTTAGTCTTAAATTAATAACATGGGTTCTACATCATTAGACTCATTAGCAGTACTGATGGATTATGTTCATATTACTTTAATGTTGAATTCTCCATTCTTTTTTGTTTATGAATATGAATTCTATTTTAGAATTTTATTCATGTCCCTACTATTAATGGAATAAAATGTTTACAAAATAATTCTAATATACTTTCCCTAATATACTTTCCCTTAAATGTTTTTGGGCATATAATCCTTTTTCCTTTTAGAAACATCTTGGATTTCAATTATTGTATTTTATATGCTTTTGATTTGTTATATGTATTTTAGTCTTTCCAGGTAGCTTTTATCTTCCTGTAAATGTTTAGTTTATAGTAGTTCTTTTAATAATTGCAATATTCTGTTTCACAGACATTTATTTTTAGCCATCCTAGATTTGATATTTTCCTCATTTATCAGGGTGTTTTTTACATCATGGATAAGAATTTAAATCAAGCTATCGTTCTAAAATTAAGATTGCATCTATCTCAGGTTTCTGTCATTTCAACTGAGCAAGAAATGAGAAGAGATATTATAATACATTTTGCAGGAGACTTCTGGATTCCATCTCTATTTTAAATACTGTGCTGATGTCATTAACAAATATGTTACTACTGGTACATTATAATAAGTAGCATACCCCAATATAATATTTTTGAGTTGTGTTATAGATTCTAATAAAAACTTGACCAACAATTCAAATCTATTCATTAATTTGCATTCCTGCATTATTTTAATGGCACCCCTTTTGGCTAGCTTCTACTTAATACTAAGTTTAGTTGTTAGAAAGTTAGGACAGGATTTTACTTTGTGGGTTAACTGATTCAGTCAGTTTAATGAAAAAAGAAAACATGTCATTTGAAATGATACAGAAAATGAAGAAGAAAGGTTGAGCCTGCTCAAACATAAGACATCTTTTAGCTTAAGAGCTGTGGTGGCGCAGTGGTTAGAATACAGTACTGCAGGCTACTTCTGCTGACTGCCAGCTGACTACAATTTGGCAGTTCGAGTCTCACCGGCTCAAGGTTGACTCAGACTTCTATCCTTCCGAGGTGGGTAAAATGAGGACCTAAATTTTTTTGGGGGGGGCAGTATGCTGACTCTGTAAACCACTTAGAGAGGGCTGTAAACCACTGTAAAGTGGTATATAAGTCTAAGTACTATTGCTATTAGGATAGAAAGGGACAGCTTTCCAGTGGAGCCAATCTACCCCTTTAATAAGTTTATCTATAGTCCCTTGTCACCAGGCAAGCAGAAGCACAAATGAAACTTGATTTTTCACGTAGTTGTTGGGCTGTCAAAAGCAGATCAGAACACATTGTCTGACATATCTTATTCCCTCTTCCCATCTAAAGGTTCTAGTGCAGGGGATGAAAAAGACACAAGGAATAAAATACAGTATGTAGAAAGAGATAAGAGGAAAAGACTTCCCTCAAGGATTCTCAATATTGAACACATAAAGTGTGGAAGAAGTCCCTTCAGAGCCACAGTGAGCCAGGAGACAGCCAAAAAGTAAAGCAAGAGAGCAGAAAGATTGCTCATTCTGAATCAGAAGCTAGTTAGGAAAATATATATATATATTTCCTTCAGGTGCTCCTAGAACATACACATTCAGAAATGGGTATATTTATAACTGAGAAATAGTTACAAGCGCTGAATATAGTTTAATAATACATGGATCAAATGGAATAACTGCTGAATTATAAGACTAGCATTCATTTTTATGCACTTTATGAATATGTAATCTAGGCAAGCAAAGCCTCAGAAATCAAGCTAATTCTTTAAAATGTAACTTTGAGCATGAAATTCTGCCTATGGTTACTATAGGCTTTTTAAAGTAATCAGAGGATACAGAAGTAAATAGAATTATTGAGAGTGAAGATGAATAAGTAAATGAAAACTGCTATTGATACCAAATTATTATTGCAGAAAATCACAAGTGACTAGAAAAGGAAATTTCTCCATAGACTTTTTTAATATTGGGAATCTGATACAGTCTTTCACTGAAGCACAAGTTATCTATTATGGTACGGAAGGCAACAGTGGGCAGCCTAAAGAGGGCAGAGCTACAACCCTGCTATATAGACTTCTGAAAATTATAATATACACTGATCAATTCAGTGGAACAATTTATTGAATATTTAACCTTAAATGAATTGAACATGATGATTCATACAGTTATAAGGACAGTGAAGGTAGCAGTATATAGACAATAGCTCATTGAGTTGGGAAAAGGCTATGTTCCTAAATTAAGTTATGTTGATGTATTATTTTTTTTCTAAGTCCTATCTTCCAGAGGTCTTGCTTTGTTTTTATATATTTAACTGTTTATGAATATATTTTATATAGCCACACATCTCACACAGATAACTTTGTATATCTTACAACAATGATAAGTCCAGTAACCCACAACATAAATTCCCCTAAGATCCAAGGATAAGCAATAACATTGCTCATAGAGGAAAAACATTTCTATAACATCTTTCCACTTGATTCCGGTACCTGAGGAAAACATCCAGGTCTTCGGTGTCTTAAAAAGGCTTTACGGCCATCCAAATTTTTGAGGGAATGCTCTTCTATAGGGCAGGCACTGGCATTGAGAAGACACAACTTTGGGGTTCAACAAGCTGGCATTGTTTAAAGAAGGGGCCCAGAGCATGCCTTCTCCATGAGATCTGGTGAAGGGAACAAACAATTGGAGTCTGTTCCTGTTTCTTAGTGCCCTAATCAACATTTCTTCCTTTTATAATTGAGCAGACAGTTCATTTAGGAAAAGTGAATTTTGGGAAGAGGTCATTTACTTGTCTCTTCTGATCCCATTGTTCTACTAGATCTTACAAGTATTAACAAAACAAGAAGAAGGTGAGGCTGAGAGAAGTTAAATGGTACAGTCCTACATTTGCTTATGAACTGAAACCTTTTCTTTATGAACATCTGAATTATGATATAGAAACATATTTATTATTTATATTTATTGTCCAACTGTTTAGTCAGTCTTTATAAGAATTATGTTAGGTAATAAAATGTAATATATGAGTTAATGATATATTAATTAAATGTACAGTACTTTATGTATATCTTTTCCTATTTTATTTATCTTATTCCGTTTATTCCTTTTTGCTTGTTATTTAATATCTTGATCTTCAATCATTCTGTCATAAATCATTATCGTTTAAAAACCATTGAAGCTAATTGTTTACTCTAATTTAAAAAGATCATATGGTTTGGTTAAAGAAAAAATGTTCTGATATTGCAAAAAAATTAGAGAATTGTTTACATTTTCATTTCTTAAGTGAAATTCTAGTGAATACAAGTTTCATAAGTGCACAGTTGAGGATCTTGAGGATTTACCTACAGTAACATTAATTATAGAAATATGCAAAACTGTTTAACAATCCTAGTATATATATTTATATGAGCCATGGTGGTGCAGTGGTTAGAATGCAGTACTGCAGGCTACTTCTGCTGACTGCTTGTTGCCAGCAGTTTGGCAGTTCAATTCTTACCAGCTCAAGGTTGACTCAGCCTTCCATCCTTCCGAGGTCGGTAAAATGAGGGCCCAGATTGTTTTTGGGGCAATATGTTGACTCTGTAAACGGCTTAGAGAGCGTTGTAAAGCACTGTGAAGCGGTACATAAGTCTAAGTGCTATTGCTATTGCTATTTATACATTGATTCAGTAACATAAATGCTGTTTCTGTGGCTTCTCATGTCTCTGAAAAGGCAGGTTTTTGGTCCAGAAACTTTTAAATAATACACAAATTCACTCATCTACATTTACATCTAAATTATCCTGAAGAGACGGGGCCATCTTACAGAGACAAAATCTAACACTTTTTCATTATACTTAACGATAAACTAAGAACATACAAATTGCAGATTGTAGGACTGAGAAAGAAAGATTATTCTGTTTGCATGTTCACTTGTGTTTAAAGCACTTTGCACAACATGCTTATTATAAAATAATATTTAGTTATTTTAAAAAAATTCTGGAAAAACAATTAATTTGGGATTTCAACAACTTGAAATCTAGTCTATAGAAAAGTTACTGCTATGGAATTGATTAAGAATGTATGAAAACATGTCAATTACCTTGAATGTCTGAGAGTTCCTTATCTCTGTTGTCTTTTACTATAATGTTGTAGAGCTTGGATCATATGGAAAGCTAAAATATTATGACACAATGACTGAAGAAGGTAAGAAATATTTTAGATTTTTTTGTGTCAGCCTTTTGATTTTATTTTTTTTATAGAAAAACCTATCATGGTTATTATTTTTTTTCTTTCAGTTCCTCTCTGCATGACATCAGTGTCATAATGTGATGTGTTACCATTTTAACATTTTTAACCCTTAATATTTTTTACTAACTTGCATTTTTAATTTTATTTTTATGCAGCGATCAATATAATATTACTAAGAGCACTTATATAATATTGATAAATGTTTGATAGATACTGTACATATTTTAAACCGTGCATTCTTCAAATAAGCGTATTTACTTTTATTAACATTTAGGAAAATTGTTCATTGTGGTTATTGGTTTTTATATTAAAAAGTTAGAAATTGACCTCTTTAGTTCCACAAATAGATATCTGTAAATATTAGTGTTTTACCAAATTTCCTATAAAATAATTATATGCCTTCTACATATTAGAAAATGTTATTAAATTTCATGTATTTAGGAGAGCACATAAATGCATGAACAGGTTGATCTGCTACATTTTCTGGCTTTCTATAGTAGGTGCGTAAGAATTGAACATAAGAAGAATTTGTGTATAAAGGTCATCACAGAGATTTTAGAAAATGTGAAGCACTGAATATTACTAAGGGACAAAAAGTACACCAGAAATACTCTCAATTCTTTCTGTACTAAAAATCAAGCTCAATTTGAACTTCAAGACGAGTATTTTTTTTCCTTTATTTTATCTTTATATATTTTTAAACTGCATAGTTATTGAATACTGAACAGTGATTTGTTATTCAGAAAATCTTCATTTCCATGAAAGGATAACATCTGAGTCGTGTATGTTATTGCTTTAACACATCTGTATTTTAAGACAATTGTTTTGCAAAATCATGTGAAAGAGAGAGAAACTCTCAAGAGTATCAAATTGATTTGATTTAGTACTTAGTCTGTTTTCCCCAGCCCTTTTGTAATTCCACAGGCAGCAGAAGGGGAGAAGCAGCTTTTAAAGCCTAAGTGACTCCATTTTCAATTCTGATATATTTCTCTGTTATTCGGCTTTGATGGTGTTTAGGCAGCATCACTGCTACTTATCCAGGAGTCTGTGACCTTTTCAGTGTACTTGCAAAACAATATCATATTTCTCTGATATACAAAAGGTAGTGTTGCTGTTCTGTCTACCCCAACATTGGATTAAGATCAGAATTTCACCTGGATATGTTTTTCTTACAATTTTAAGGCAGTGCAACGAAGATGGCAGATATACAGAAGAATCCGAGCAGGAGAGAAAGAGAGAAAATTGTTTAATCTTTTACTCACCTTCCAATTTCCCTTTACTGTCCCTATCATGTTTGTCCCAGCTGCTCAAACCTTGTTAGAACCCTGATTTCTTTTCAGATCATGTAAATCTTTCCTCTATTAACCAGATAAGTGTGTGTTTAAAGAATGTTTGTCAATGAATGCAGTGTGAAATTCAGTTTTTTTTCAATGAATCCATAGTTGTTTAAGTAAAAAAGTATTCCTTGTCTGCGTAAATTTAAAAGAGGAGATGAGAGTGGCAATGCTACAGAATAGTTTCTTCTTTGAAGGACCACATCATTTCCCAAATATTCGTATTTAAGTGCAGCTTTTCTGGAGGGGCAATAGGAAGCAAATGCCCAAATACACATTCCAGCTTCATCACACAGGCTTGCATATTTGCATCAGTTATATTTGCATAATGATGACACCGCCTATATGTTGCCATTTCTGGCATCCTTACACTTTGTTTCAAATGTCTCAGCTTTTTTTTTTTTAAGAATTTATTTCTCCTTGGTAACATATCTTCTTTCAAAAAATGATCCCAATTATTTTATGGGAAGTGTCTTAAAAAAATTATGGTACTTGAACCAAGTCTATGAATAATTGAAAAAAATCGTAGGCTGCTCTTCCATTTATTTATTTATAAAATTTATTGGCCGCCCATCTTACCATAAGGTAACTCTTGCTTTTCTCCTACCTTTTGTAAAGAAGAACACTTACATTCGAAAAATCTAAGAGTAAATATTTCTGTCAACATTTCACTTTCTTAACAAAACCTTGCTTGATAGTTATGGTATTGTAATGTTAACTGGGCTGATAGCTATTTGAACAAACAATGGCTGAATCAGAGGAAGGAAGCAAAGATACTGGATTTCCTGACAAATTCTTCAAGGGATAAACTAATTCATCTCAGATAAACTCCATCTGATTTTGTATTTTCCTAGTTCTCCTAGACCTCTAATATGTCTGAAAGGTTAACATGGAATTACATGTCATATCATATCATTTTGGGAAGTATAAGTGTAATGACAGCCTGCTGCTATCACTCAGCAACAATCTATATATCAGCTCTAATGATGGCAGGAGCAGTACCTGTAGTATTGCACTGTTATACAACTAACCACATAATGAGATTGTTCAAGTTCCAGGAAAGGAAATTTACATTTTTGCTTTCTGCATTCTTCACTACTGATTTTCTTTTCAAATGCAAATAAATGTTGAGAATTTGATGCTATTATTTTAGGTTTGACTTTTCCATTTATATGTTAAATGAAAGGAATAACCAGTATCTATTTCTGTTTTCAGCATTTTTCTTTGAAATAACTATTTAAATAGCCTGGCTTTCTTTTCTTGAAGGGTAGTATTTGTGTACCCTGTGAAATATTGTATATCTTGTTACATTACCTTTATTTAAATGCTGATATGTTTTCAAATTGTGTTAGGTAAACTAAATATATTGTTCTGTGAAAAACAGTGTAATGATAACTCTGAAATATAACTCTGAAACGTTAATTCTATCAGAATAGCAATTCTCCTGAAAGGAAATGTGTCCCAGTGTCCTTACTGGGAAAAAACAATTGTATTGGTGACTATAACTTCTCAAATATTGTTATTTCATAATGAGGCTGTACTAAGCTTTCAGGTATATGCTTACCGTCTCCTATTCAATGGTTTATTGCTTCTGATGTAATAAACTATTAATTTTTTAGATTAATGTGAAAATCAGATTTTGATTTTATAAGAAGGAAATAAGTAAATAACCTGTAACCCAGATATGTAAAAAAAAAGAGAACCAAAACAGTCTCTTTTGCCTTCCGCTACAAATACTAAGATTGGTAGCTATTCTTCAGCGTTTATTCCCTACAATTATTTTTGAACTAACCATCTAGTTTAGGATAATAGAAAAGCCTGCGTCTATATCATATTTTGAAACGAAATAACTTATTCTTTCTGCTGGGAAAAGTTTGGAGTAGGGAGGAGACCAAGTTAGCAGAAGCCAGAGTGACATGCTACCACATGAATCAGAAGTGAGGCATTAGCTGAGAAATAACTATGCTTTAACAAAGATGTGTATATTTTGTAGGAAAGTTCAAAGAAAGGGCATCAATTCTTCATAAGATGGCCAAAAAATCCCCAGAAACAGATGGTGAACAACGGAATGGAAGAGCCAAAAATGCTGGTAAGCATAAGATATCAGCATTGTTTCTATCAAAACAGATATTTCTTTTATTACCATAGGTTAAGAGCCATAGGTTAAGAGTCCTACGGGATTGGGCGGCCTACAAATTCAAATAAAGTAATTAAATAAATAAAATAAAATAACATGACTATTCTCCCATAATACTTTTCTGATATGTTAATTTATTGGAAAATTCCTCTGGCACCTTTATAATATATTGCAAAGTTGTATATGTATGTACCTTTGTGATACAAATCTGATTGCAACTAAACTTATGTTAGGTCAGTAATTACAATAATATATATTATAACACCCTCTATGCTGCTCTTGAAAAGTATTCAGAAGCGTTAACTATTGCAAAATGCATCTGCATAGGTGTCAGATACTCAACTCACATAACTCCATCACTACATGAGTTGCAGTTGCCAGTGTGTTTCCAGGAGACGTTCAAGATGATAGTTGTCATCTTTAAAATCCTTCATGGCTTTGGAGCAGGTTACCTAAGGGGCTGTCTTCTCCTAGTTGTTTTTACCCATCCAATTTGGTTTCTCACATGTTAGAGGTCCTGTTAGTCAAGCAATAGCTTGGCTTCTTTGCTGTAGCCCCTGCCCTCTGGAATATTGTCTCTTCAGACATTACGATGACCTTGAGTTTATTGGCTTTTTGTAAGGCTGTGAAGACCTGATTTTGTGCCTGGGAGGCCTGGGACCCCGAATGTACATAGGACCCCATTTCCTGGCTATATTGATACCTATGTTGACAATTTTCTTGCTGCTATGTTTATTAATTTTTGTATTATACTGTAATTGTTTAAATTGTTTTATGGTTGTTCACCACACAAAGTCACTTGTCTGAAATGGGTGACAAGCATTTTCTCAAATGAAAACAGATATGAAGAACTTCATAATTTTCCAAATCTTTTTCATTTTTAATGATCTTTAAATTTAGACTACTCCATTTTGTCACATACATGATGGCCAAGTAGATTGTCTCACTTACAGTTCACCAACTTGTTTATGCAATTTAATTTGTACTGAATTAAAACACGATTATTTTTATAATTGACTCCTAAGGAAAAAGGCTTGAGTGATTTTTTTTCCCAATACTTAACTGGAATACTGAATAGATAAGACAAATTATATGTTAAACCTACATTTCGCAATAAGATTACTTAAACCAGTTTTTCCCGAGTAATGACACCTAATATAGGACAGCAATTTCAACCCATGTCAACATTTCAGTTTGTCTGTCATATATAGGATACTGAGCTCTCCGCATTTTGTCTGGAACTTATTTTAAAAAATAAGATACTTGCATTCAGTTGTTCAGTCAAACTAACGCATGGGCATAGTCCAAATTAGCCCAAAGTCAAAATGAAGCTGGGTGATTTATAAATTGAATAAAAGACTGATTGGTTTTACATTTCTTTCCTCTGTTTATACTTCAGAAAAAATTGAAGTTGAAGTGACACCACCCAGTGATGAACCAGTGCAAAATGGAAGTGCTGTTGGTGCAGAAGAGGTATCATTTTTTCATTCTTGCTTTTTTCCCTCTTAAATGTGCTTTGTGCTTTAAATGTTGTCCTAGAATTATCACAGTCTGAAAAATGAAGGCTGTTTGTATATGTGAACCATAGAAAGATGCATTCTTCTCTTTCTTTTATTTTGGGAATTTGAGGTCAGTTTTTGGCATTACATATACCAAACAATGCAAAGTTACTTTATGGAATCCAGTGCCCTTGGTTCTCACATATTATTCTCTTCAGCTACATCATTCATAAACAGCATGGGCAATAATCAGGGGTAAAGGGCATTGTACTCCAACAATATTTGCAACTTGGGAATTGAAAATCAGTGCTTTAAATGCAAATTTAATGGAAATTTACCCTTGAGACCTACATGGAGACAATGCAAGTATCTTTACCAACCCCCAGCAACCCACTCCTCATTGGTGTCCGTGAAAATTATGTTGATTTGTGATTGAAATAAGCCTTCACAATTATTTGCCTTAATGAAAATGACTTTCAATTATAAAGATTTTTTTTAAAGCATAAATTCTATTTAACTTTTAAAATAGTTGACAATGACAGTTAAGGCAACAAAATTACTTTAATGTAATTTCCTAAAACAACTGCTAAAGCATGTTGGGAACAAAATATATTTTTATATATTTGTACACATTTAAATATTAACCATTGTTTTTAATAAGAAAACTGTGTGTGTGAGTAGAAATACAATGTGCAATTAGATTCCCCTGCTTTTCTAATCAGCAAAAATCATTGTGCTTGAGTGACTTTTTTTAAGGTGGAATATTCAATTGATTTACAATATTGAGGATGAGGATATCTCTTACTCATTTTTAGGGGCCATAGGATTATAGAGAAAGAAACATACCATGGCTATTTAAAATTACTGTATGATTGCAAAAATTCAATTACCTTGATATACCTACCCTGTTTCCCTGAAAATACGACCTCCCCTGAAAGTAAGACCGAGCTTGATTTTTACACGTGTGCCCAATTTAC
>JANHGC010003566.1:162976-185876 GCA_027560395.1 Boaedon fuliginosus
GAAAGAAAGAAAGAAAGAAAGAAAGAAAGAAAGAAAGAAAGAAAGAAAGAAAGAAAGAAAGAAAGAAAGAAAGAGCTGGTTTTTGACATTTGGAAAAGTTGGTCTCAGATATGCATAAGTAAATGATTATTTCAGAATTTCTCATGACAACCAAGATTTTTGTCTGGATGAAATTCTCACAAACATTTTACTCACTGTGATTTCTCCAAGATACATATAGTGGGTCCCCAGATTCTTGGTGAAGATTGATGTTGTCCCACAGTAGCTGTATGTACACTAGCTTGCTGTCTTGAGACAAGTTGGTCAGAGGAAGCTAGAATGGAGGAAGCATACTCTCTTAGCCATTTACTACAGATTGAGAATCCTGCCAACGTTTAGCAGTGCCAAATACACAAACCCTAATTTCATTATTTTTCCACAGAAAGGGAACAGATGCCTGAAAAAGTGTGTATCTTCCGATTTGAAACAAGCCAAGTTCAGGCCAAACAGGAAAAGATTTGTTATCAATCTACTGCAAATGAAGGACTCTTTATAATGCAGGCGGGGAAAAGCATTTGCTCAGACATACTTTCATAGAGAACAGTGTCATAGAGTAAGAACCCACCTTCTATATAACTGTACTTTTTACCTTAAATGTTAAATAACTAGTTAAAGCCGCTTTAATGCATTTTGCTTTGTTCTTTCACCTTTATTATTTTTATAAGTAACTGAGGTGGCAAAAATTATTTATTTATTTATTAGGTTTTTATGTTGGTTTTATTACTTTATAAGCAACTTTATAAGCAAATATATCTAATGCTCCTTCCTCCTCCTATTTTCCTCACACCAATCCTGGGAGGCAAGTTAATCTGAGAGATAGTGACTGGCCCAAAGTCACACAGCTGGCTTTCATGCCTGAGGTGAGAGTAGAGCTCATAGTCTCCTGATTGCCTCAACCACTAAAACAAATTTGCTTACTCTTAAGCAAAAGGATTAAGGTGTTATCTCAATATTACTGTTCTCTCTCACTTTAAGTCTTAATGTGAGCATTTACAAGTTTAAGCATTCCATTCCAGGGTTAATTAACTTTCAGTAAACAAGAAGAAAATGTAAAGGTCTCTTTTGCTTTATTCTTCCCCACACTGAAACCAATGGGACAAATCATAATTTTGACCTTTCCATCAATATTCTGAATGGAAAAAGAACATAATGAACCACTTGTTCTGGACAATCCACTTCTGTAAACATATAAACCACTCCCACAATCCTTGGACTGGATTGCCCTAATGTAGCGTTTCATAATCTCAGCTAAATTAAAAATGTATGGTATGCTGGGGAATTCTGGGAATTGTCCGCACATCTTAAATTTGCTGAAGTTGAGAAACACTGCTCTAGGATTATTAAATAGTCATTCTTTCTTTCAAGGTCATTTAATTTCAGTGGCATCTGTTAAAATTCACCCCATCAACATATTTTACTTTGAAGTACAAGGGCTTCTCCAGATATATTCATTCAATACTGTTAATAGAGGTGGTCATTTCCAGAATGAACAAAGAGGAAAAGTAATCAGTTTTTAGTTGTTTCTCTTACAGAGAACCGTGGCTTTCCTCCAAATATTAACGGTCTGCATTTGCTTGTGGGGCCAAAGCGTCACCTACCTGCGTTCCATCATTGCAGTGTTCAGATGTTAGAATGAGACCGGGCAAGTTACTTGGGAGGTCCAGTCGTCGGAAATACCATACCAAATTCCAAAAAATAATGGGATGCTGATTGATGAATGTTGATGTGTGAATTACTTGTTCTCCTTCATTCTCCAACAAAGATTCAAGCTCCTTCCGGAGGACCAATGGGCTCAAGTATGGAACAGATACAGGCAAAGGATTTGTCCTTTTTGCTAAGGGATCCTAAAAAAACACCAATGATCATTAGTGAGCAAACAATGCTTAATCAATTCTCCCAGCTTCCCTCCCTAACAAAAAATCCCAATAAATCCTCTGAGCTGCATTAATGGCATATGTGCAATATTGAAACCATACAAATATCACTATCTTACCAAGTGAGTTACAATCCAGAAAACATTTGAGAGAAAAGAGAGCTGTTTTCTAAAATGAATCATATACAAAATCTATGGAAGCTGAACTACAACTGAGGCAGAATAAACAATAGGAAAAAAAGTTCCTGTACATATTAGCAGGAAAAGCTTGGTTACCTACCACTGTCTCTTGTAAACTATTAGGGAGGCTAACTGTTGAAATGCCATGAGATGGTCTTTGCAGGAGATCAATATTTTGCAGTGGGCCACCAACACTGTGACTCCGAGTCAGAGAAGTCCCGCGTTTTGATGAATTATTTGTAACAGGAGGCTTTACGCGTTTGAGATTTTTGTCTTCTTCCTCTGCTGTACTGATGCTGAAACACAATACAAACACTCATGAATATTAAAGCTAGCCTAACTGCAACAAAATATTTCAATGAGCTTCTGGTTCACTAGTCCAGCTGAACAAACCGTGTCTTCTTCCAAGCATTTCTTACTCCAAAATAGGCTCATGGAGGTGATGGGCACGTGATGCAGCATTCTGGAAGGGCTTTCCTCCCCTTCCAAAAATGTTGTATTTTTACAAATCTAATGGTACTATTTTCTTGCCAGTTTCTTAGTACTATTTTGACTGCAATATTGTGAGCACTCACTACAAGAATGCCTTCTCTACTGTATTTAATGCAGAAAGTGCTTTAAAAAATTTGCGGCTGCAGTAATCCAGTTAAGAGCATTATTACATATTTTATATGATGTGATGAATGAATCAGATGAATGCTTCATCCTTCCCATACCAACACTTTCCTGGGTCTTGGCATTTCATTTCCAAATAAGGCCTTTTCTACAAAATGGGGATCATGATGCCAGTCCAGCATTTTATATTTGAAAGAAATCTGATTTTCAAGTGAACCAATAAATTTCTCCCAAGCATAATGACGCAAGACAGTCCCATTTAATTCCTGTCTGTACCTTTGTGTTGCTGGGCTGCTATTTTCTTCACTGATGGTCTGGTTGGCACTTGAAGGTTCTGAAAAACTGATCAGGTCTGTGGTAGGGATGGAGGCAGATTTTGGTTCCGGAGAATCCGTGGTTAATGGAATGTTAGTGCTGTGTAAACTATCACCAGAGGTACTCGGTTTCAAAAGCATACTGGTAAGGAAAGAAACAGGCAGGTAGTATACAATTACAAAAAAAGAAAGGAATGTAATAAGCATAATTTTGTCCTTTGTAAAACAGGTAGTCCTTGACTTATGACCACAATTGAGCCTAACATTTATGTTGTTAAGCGAGACATTTGTTAAGTGAGTTTTGTCCCATTTTACGACCTTTCTTGTCATAGTTGTTGCCAAGGATCTGAATTTTGATCACACTACCATGGGGATGCTGCAACTTTTGTAAGTGTGAAAAATGGTTGTAAGTCACTTCTTTCAGTGCCACTGTAACCTCAAACGGTCATTAAATGAATTGTTTTAAGTTGAGGACTACCTGTACTTTTGGTTATTCCAAATTTATGGTGAATATGATTGTTTTTAATTTCTACATTAAAACTGGAGGACTCAATCTGCATTCCCACTCTGGTTAAAAATGAGATTTATAGACCATTTTGTCAATAGAGATCATAACACATAAACACACATTAAGCAGAAGAGAAATCCAAAACTAAAACTGCTTCCCTGTATAAGTAGAAACTTATTCATATCCAGTATGCGATACAATTTAATGGGTATACCAAATGTTTGTTTGGATGACTACCAAGTTTGCTATCATCTGCAAAGGATGAATTATGAAGCTATCTCAAAACTATTTAATGGCTACCAAAGTCTACTAACCTTGCAAGGCCACGTAAGTCTTTAAATTCCACATTAAGGAGAGGTAAAAAGGCACTTTTGCAAAATGGACATGTAGAATTCAAATTAGAATCATCTGCAGTCCATCCTGCCATAATTTCTTCATCATAAACCAAGGCACCACAGGTTCGACACTGAGAGCAGCTTGACATTAAGACCTATTTAAAAGGAAAACACCAATGTTTTCTTGAAAGACATATTTAACTGACCAAAAGCATGTCTAGTTTAGTGCACTATTTCCACAATTTCAAAACTTTTCCTATTTCATACTTCAACAGGCAATTAATGTTTTTCAATCTGCATATTATACATATTTGACTCAATCTTTCTTAGCTCTGGGCAGCAGAAATATGTAAGACTGCAACTCCCATAAACTCATATTAGGACTGAAAATGAATTTCAGCCCAAAGTGCCTAGAAGGCACTTGTCAAAACTTAATCCTGACAGGTTAATTTGGTGTATGTATTAACAGTAAATACAGACAGTGTACGTGGATCAGTGGATTGAATGCAAATAATATATGAAAAGGCAGAGTTACTTTAAAAATTATTTAAGTAATAATTTGTTTCAAAAACAGTACTCTCCAAAGGAAAGAGAAAAGTTTTAAAGTTTATTATTATTTTAAATGTTCTGAAAGAAAATTAATTTTGCATACAATAAAGCAATATCTTTATTCAAGATAATAAATTTTACCTCCATTGCACAGTTTTGGAAGATACTGGATAGACTGGTATTGTACGAAGAGCCATGTTCAGATTTATCAGAATCCAAACCTTTCATACCTCGGGAAAATTGATTTTCCCCTGTGTAAAGTAATGTGGAACAATTTAAAAATTATTAAATTATATATAAAAAGATAGGAAAATATTGACATAATTGCAATATTTAACCACCGCTCTTATTACCCCATTAGGCAATAAATTCCCATACAGTTCTGAGAAGCTGCTTTTTAAAAACCAAACCTAAAGGATTGTTGCGGGGGAATTGCTATATTGTTCTAGTGATACGGATTCGTAATTATTTTTCATCACATGAAACAGTATTTTTTAATTATTGCTTCCACTTAAAATTGGATAAATTTTTGCCCATTTCATTTCATATCTCTGTGTACACACTCATCAACAAGCCAGAATTCAGATGGGAAATTGCTGTAAGGCATATTTTGGAGAGTTTTGGAAAGTATGAATACTCCTATATGAATGACTACCAAGTAACACATGCTGCTTTTTAAAGTTGAGAATCCACTTTTATTGAGAATATAAAAAGCAACCGTACTGTAACATATCCATTGGCAATCCATAATGCTTAGTTAGCCCCCTTTAATAGAACTTTCATCCTGTCCATTTTGAAAATTAAAGAACATTTTTATGCAATTAGTTGTTTGGGGACAAAGAAAAGGAAAAGTTCTATTTACTAAGTATCCAATAAGCTTCTTTCAATGTATTTTTTCTCCAAGACCATGTTTCCAAAATGCAGAATGTCATAAACAGTTAATGGAAGAAATTTCGGGTATTTCCAGGCAAGTTTTAAAATGTTGGGCAAACCACTCTACTTATAAGGAGAAAAACGCGGCCAGCCATCTGCTGTGGATGTACTAATCTGGATTTCTGCATGGGGAAGATAGACTTGATGAGCAATTGAAAGTTTATGGTACCTGTAGGATAGTGTGGCTTCCCTAAGTCTCCACTGCTGTTGCTGCTTCCAAGACTTGTGGTGCTCTGCGCAAGTTCACTGGTAGCCAGGCCGGGGATTCCTATTTTTGGCGACTGACAGACGCCTAATATATGATCTTCAAAGCCAGCAGGAAAGGTAAAATCGGGATGGCTGGTTTCCTCCTTCGATTAAAAGATGAAAGATAAATTCAGAATCTTATACTAATGTAAAATGTTCACTATTTTGTTATTATTAATGAAAATGCAAGAGCCAAGACCCTGATATTTCAGAAGTGTGTGTGATTTGCCTTCTTGTTTAATGTGTTTGCAATGAATCTCTGCAATGAAGAGACAACGAATAACCGGCTGAAGAAACTTCTGAAATGGATTGAGAGGGAAATTAAAGCCTGAGAGAAGAAACCAATAAACATATTTTTGGTAGGTAAGGAACAGAATAATACCTAATGCTTTTTAGGCCACTGAGATTGGGTGATTTTACAGTGTATAGGAGATAAAAAAAACTCTCCTAAAGAACAATTATATTATTAATAATGACAATGCAAATATTTTGTAGAAAAACTATTATCTTTAAGTGCTACAAATATGATAAAACAGACAGTTAAGTACTTCAAATAGATATGTCTAACTTCCTTTTTTGCAGGCAATATATCACCTTAGATTCATTTTCCTTTTTACTAATAAAAAAAATCCACAGGACTTCATATGAGAAAACAGATTATATGAATTTTAGTTATTTTATTGTTCAAAAGTAAAGGTTAGTGAATGCTATTGCAAATATAGTTATCATTTTGCCCCTGCCATAACTCATGGAATGGAATGGAATGGAATTTAAAGAGAAATCCTGCTTCTCAAATTCCTCCCAGTTTCAACATAAAATTAACCTAGGAAGTTGCAGGGAAATAAGAGAAAATTCGAAGGCAACATGAAAGCCTCAATGGCGTGGATACAGCCTGTGAACTGCCTACTATTTGCATTAAGAAAACATAGATTACAACAGGAAATCAACATGCATGCTTCAGGTAAAAATATAACCAATATGTGTTCTGTGTTACAATGCTATGGATTCAACTATATTATTATATTATTCAACTAAATTCAACTATATTAATCAGATTAACAGTGGAATGAATTCTCCCTCCTTTTTGCAATCCAAATAAATGTGATCTAAAAGTTTGACCCAAACACTTGTGGCACCTTCTAAAATAGTGTCAGAGCAAAAGGGAAATAATTTATAGGAGTAACATTTATTAATGTAAGACCTTGGTGATCGCTGCCATATTAAGATAAAATCTACTATGAGAAGATTATTTGAGACAACTGAATTATCTAACCACTTACATTGGTGGGTTAAAAACAAAGAGGGGAAAATAACACACATTTACCTCATCATCTGAATAACTATATGCTGATGACACTGCTCCCCACATCTTGCTGGCGACATTAGCTGCTTGTTTCATGCCAGATTTCAAGACCTCTATTTTAGGCCCAGATAATATGTGGTCTAGCTTCAGCCCCGACAGAGACGTGACAACTGCACCCAACGAAGCCTGAGGAGAAGAACGACCCAGCCCTGTTAAAGATATCGACCGCTCTTTTTGGGCACGCGAAAGAGCCAGTTGCTTTGGCCTTCCAGTAAAGGTTTTGGACCTGGAGACAGATGGACTTTTATGATTAACATTTTGAGTCTGTGGTGGTGGGGGCAGGGGTGGGGGAATGGAATCCAAGCTTGATCTTCTCTCCAAACTGGGGCCTGATGAACTAGGGGAATCCTCTTCCCGATTGCTCTCTTTCCGGTGTAATTCCATGCTGGAAGATTTGCTGCCCAAGGGACTTTTTAGATTCATGTAGCTTTCAATTTCCTCAGCCAGATTGCGTGCTACAACCGGTGACATGATCTTTTCTTCCGGCTCGGCAGGTTTGGTGGCCTTTGTTTCCGTGGCCAGCAAAGATAACGGATCCAAACCCATTTGAACATCTTCCCTTTCAATTGGTTTGGCTACACCATAAAAACTACTCCTTTTGTTTGTTGTCTCTTTGGGTTCTCCTTGCTCAGTTTTAGACTGAAGGATATCAGGAGGTCTGGGGCTACTGCACTCCGATTCGGCTGTGCTGTCACTAAGTCCATTTTTCAACTGATCTTCAGGTTCTTCCACAGCAGGTGATGACCTAGCCTCTATTTCCCAAGTATTTTCTTCTGGATGAGTTCTGGGACTTTCTGACCCACAGAAGAACTGTATGCCACCAGTGTCATCAAAAGTATGGGATTTACTCATATGGGGTGGAGAGGTTTTGGCCCCCGATAGAGCAGCGGTGAGGATCTTTGCATCTGCTCCCATCATTATTGCAAGATCACTGGAGTTAGAGTCTAAGCTGTTCTTCTTCAGCAGCATGTCTGCTCTGCTTTCAGTACTGAAGCTGCAACTCCTTTCAGAAAAATGTTTTTGCCTTTTCTTCCCTTTTTCATTTGCTCTTTTCGGAGAAGTGTTACAATCAAAGACTGAATCTTCAGTAGCATCCTGAACGATGAACAGTGGACTGCATGCGGTTCCTTAAACAAAAATATACTGGCCAGTGTTAAAATAATAGCTCATATAAAGCACTTAAAAAATTACATCTATTAAAAAAACATGGAAAAGGCAACCAAAATCCCCCTTGATTTTGAAATGAGGCAGGGTATAAATCCAAATAAATAAATAAATAAATAAATAAATAAATAAATAAATAAATAAATAAATAAATATAGAAATATAGAAATATAGAAATGCTGTGCTACATCTTTAGTTGTACTTAATACAGGTTTTAAAATACATGTTTAAATTGGCCAATTTAGGGTCTTCCACACTGAAAAAATTCTGGTGCCTGAGACTAACTCATTTTAAGCGACCATTGAAAATTTGCTGCTTCTTTTAGGAATTTGCAGGGTAACAGATCATTAAAATTAACTCAAGTGTTATTTTTTTGTTTTGTTTTATGGGACTCGACTTCTGTGGATGTTTTGGAATTGTTGTTTCTGTTTCTGTTTTTGAACACCAGGAGGTGTTTTGGAGGTAGCATGGTATCAAAACAAAGTTGTTATTTTGTAAGGAAAAACAGTTGCATGGGGTCCTGCTTGAGACCGGACCAACACTTTTCTTTAAAAGCTGAAACCAAGATTGTCAAAATAAATCTAATATAATATGTTAATTGGCTCTAACAGAAATATTTAATACTAAAATATTTATAGTACATTTCAAAATAATATGTCACGGACATAGAAGTTGTACTGTCTTTTAAATGGGTGGGGATTTTATATTTGTATATTTTAAGGATGAGGGTCATTTCTGTGTCCCTTAAATATTTTAAAATAGCCATTTTTGAAATACATACATATATATTTATCAAGAATCATTCTCCCAATTACCACAATTACATAATTGCTGTTGTATATCTGAAAGTCTGAAATGAGGGCACATAAAAAAAGATTCACAGCAGTAAATCCTTACTCCCTGGCATAAAAGGTTTGCTGGGTTTCAGTCAATTGGTCATGTTTTTCTTTGTTAGTCTCTCTAAGGCAGGGGTGTCAAACTCAATTTCATTGAGGGCCGCATCAGAGTTGTGTTTGACCTTGGGGGGGCCAGGAGGGTGTGGCCAGCTCAACGTTACTCATGTTGGGGGGCCCTGTGGTGGCCTGAGCACTTGGCCAGCGAAAATGGCCTCTGTTTTCAGCTGCGTCTGTCTCCTCTGCCAGCGAAAATGGAGCTTGGGAGGGCCACATGCAGTCCTCTGGAGCTCCATTTTTGCTGGCAGAGGCACCACATCCCGGTCCTTTGCTGTTTCCTGGGTGGCATTGTGGCCTAGATCTAAGCACCCCGTGGGCCGGATCTGGCTCCCAGGCCTTGAGTTTGACATCCCTGCTCTAAGGGAATGGTAGCAACATATGTGGAAAAGAGGACAAGACTCTGCCTGTCTACTCACTGGCAGGATAATTGTCTGAAAACTGAACAGAATGAAAGGAAATTTGGTAAGATAGGAGAAGCAGTAAAAAAAACACAAAATATCAGACAACAGAATGTGGTGAGAGGTTACAGAGAAAAAAATTCCAGGAAAAAAACCCCCAATGTATCTATCCTTCAGGGAGAGGCAAATGAGTAATGTCTGGAATACTACCAAGTCCTCTTTGTCATATGACCCAAAGGGAAATTTATGCAGCCTACTCTGTGCTTCCCAGGGCATAAATACTCAGAAATGTACACACGGATATGTCAAAAGCAGAACAAAACCAGAATCACAGACATAGCAAAAGGGCCCTGCTCTAATTAGACTATTTCATGTGTCTACAAATACATACGAGTTCACCTTGACCGGGGAAGAGTGGCGGGGTATAAATTGAAATAAATAAATAAATAAATAAATAAATAAATAAATACTTAGCCAATAATATGGTCTAATCAGAGAAAAGTCATGTTTTGTTTCTGTGTATATACAGTATGTGAACACACAATGGAGAAACTCATTATATACATATATACATACATACATACATACATACATACATACATAATACATCTCTCTCTCTCTGTACACACACACAGATATAGACAGACAGACAGACACGCATAAACATACACACACTGAGAAACAAAACATGCCTCTTCTTTGATAAGACCCTTACAGGTACACAACTAATACTTAATTACACACCCTGAGGAGAACATGCACATGCACGTAGATGGTACACATAACTTCATTACACAAAAGAAAACAGAAACGCCTCATATAATTCAACATCTCAAGATTACAGGCAATCATCAAACATGTCCTGTCCTTATGAAACTGAAAATTTATTTATTTATTTATTTTATTAGATTTATACCCTGCCTCTCTTCCCCGGTCAAGGGGAACAATGATCATTCTTGATTTTTTTTTTAAAAAAGGTGTCATTTTTATAAATCTTGGTCAGGAAGTCAGCTAAAAAGATGGTCAGGAAGTCAATCATGGAGTCAACCAGCAAGTGGAAGACATAAGGAGTAGTTCTAAATATTAGTTATTGAGATTATCTCCTATCCTGGTAATTTTGTGGCCACTCCTTGGAAATACCATATTATGGATATAGTTTTGCCATTCTTCCAAAACATTTTTCAACCTTACAAACTAATCTACAAATCTCCCAGACCAAGGTTGATCTTCATTAGGTTCACAGCCTAAACATGATTAACCAGATGCTGCTGTTGCTAACCTCCATTGAGGGAATGGCACACAGACTGCTGATTTCCTTCATCGGAATCTTTTTTCTTTTTTAATTAATATTAAGAATTAGCAAGGCACATCTGAAGAAGCTAAAAAGTTCAATTTGGTACAGATCTGTACTGAATTAGTAAGAAGGACAGACAAAAATTTTAAATTAGGGGTTTTAACACATATGTATCAAATGAACCTCATTCAATTTTTATATAATGAGATTATATTTAGTAAGAGAGAAATCATCATCATCATCATCATCATCATCAATTAAATGAGTACCAGAGTCTTTAGATTGGGTATTTTCCATTGTTTGGGTTTCTAATCAAGAGCCTAAAAATCATGAAAGTATCACTGTATTATGTAGGACAGTGGTTCTCAACTGTTTCTTCACCACTTACCCCCTTTAAATACCTTTTGTGGCCACAGACTACCAAGACTAAACCCAAGATTTAAATGACAATATTATTTCAAGCCTTCGCAGACCCCCTGGGACTGCATCGCGGTCCTCCCCTGGGGTCCACAGACCGTAGGTTGAGAACCATTGATGTAGGAAGTTCCAAGCAAGGTGGTCATTAATTGTTATTGAATGTTTTTCATGTAATAAATTCATTCTCTTGGACAAGTCAAGCACAGCATAAATGATTTCTAATTTTATTTCTAATAAGCCAAATATATTATTCGCTTACCACTGCTGTTTTTCCGGCTAGGACGAACGAACATACCAGAGGGAACCTTCACAATACTGCTTGAGGAATGCAAAGGCACTTCCACAGGGGTTTGAGATTCTATATTAGATTCTACATTAGAGTGCTGCTTTTCTGCAGATTCATTGGTGCCAGAAAAATCTTCAGAAGATGGAGAAAGGAGAGAGAGAGAGAGTTGACTTCCGCAAAGTAGAGAGAAAAATGAATACTATATCTAATAGCAAGTACCTAACTAACATTTCCCAGAACTTCCAGTCAGGATGTATTTTCCAGTAAATCTGGGGTCTAAGTCGTGTTTCAAAAAATGCAACCAAGACAATCCTCTTACAGCACATTTATTTGTATATGTAGCTTTATCCCTCCAATCAATAAAATGGCCATCCATGTTATAACAATGTATTTAAAACCGAGAACAACATTTTGAATGGGGGAGGGGGGAGCTGTAGTAGAGAGAGAATTTCTTAAATGATAGGGTTGGTAGATTATCCCCAAAAGTACTTTTTAAAAAAACAGATTTTATCTGTATTTTTGAAACCCTTTTTTCAGTTATTTTCAGTTGTAGTCTCCCTCTCTGGAATATTTTCTAAAGAAATGTTCATCTGACCTTGTGTTCTACTTAGTATCACTTTGAAGATTCTTTTTATTTTCTAAGCAATTTAAGAAGCATGTGTTTATTTTAGAACTGGAAAGTTTATGCTAAATTTATTGCCAGTATTAATTCTGCTTGATTTTTATCATGCTTATTGTGCTTTTTTATTGTTCTTATACTGCTTTCCTTTTCCGTTTTGCTTATTTAATGTCTTTCAATGCACTGCACACCACCCAGCCAATCCTTCTTTTGAGTGATGTACAAGCACAATCAATCAAGATAATTCTCTTTAAAAGTGACATTCCAGAATGTAAATTGTGCCAGTAGATCCCAATTAAATTTAAAATCAGGGAAACGCTATGTTGGAAAGACCAGTTCCTGCTTAGTACAGGAATCAAATTCAAATCCAAGCCATCCTCATAGATGGGTGTCCAGCCTCTGCTTAAAACACATCTAATAAAGATTAGCCCCAATCCTCTTGGTTGCTTTTCTCTGAATCTTTTCCACTGTGAATCCTTAAAATATAATGCCAGAACTAAACAGAAGACTAAAAAATGGAAATATTTCTTCCCAAGATTTAGAGACTATATTCTGTGGATACAACTTAAAATTGCAGCTGCCCGCTTTTGTTTAAAAAAAGCTACAGTACATTAGATTTTTGATTCATATAGATAGTTCTTGACTTACAGATGAGCCCAAAATTTCTGTTACTAAGCAAGAGAGATGTTAGTGAGTGAATCATTGCAGTTAAATTAATAACACTGTTGTTAAGTGAATCTGGCCCCTCCATTGACTCTGCTTTTCAGAAGGTCACAAAAGTTGATCACAGGACCCACAGGGTCATTGCAACCATCATAGATATGAGCCAGTTGCGTCCGAATTCTGATCATGTGACCATGGGCATGCTGTGATGTTCGTAAGTGTGAAAAGCAGTCGTACGTTTCTTTCAGTGAAGTTGTAACTTTGAACGGTCACTAAAAAATGTAAGTTGAGGACCACTTGTGTTTATTTAGTAATTGACTACTAGATCTTTTGACCAAATGCTATTATCAAGCCAGATAAAACCAATTCTAGATGGGTCCAATTTAGAAAGCCCGTTTTAAAACAGAAAAATTCTCCCATCTATCTAACACACCTCCAATCAAGTCTTCTTCTTTTGCAGCAAGATCTTTTTCTATAAGCACATCTGTTGAATGAAGGTGGTCTCCATCATCCTTTATAAGTTCATCTTTGGAACCGTAGCCTTGATCTGATTGGCCTCCTGTGAGGGGGAGGAAGGGAGAAACTTGTCCATTTGCTTTTCTCTCTCTGCCCCCAGAACATAAAATTTCAATTACGAGAAATATGTGTGGCAAAGTTTTATTTTAAAACAAAATTATTAATAAAGCGTGTCTGAAATCCAGTGAAGAAAGAACAGCAACAGAAGCTGCAGTGAAAGCCATGTTTGAGATCTAACTTGCAGAGTGTATTATTTTAGTTGAACATTAACAGAAGGTGATATGGGGTAACCCACAACAGAGAAATAAGAATCACATCCGTTTCCATTCAGTTCATCAACTACAATCAAATGACTCTCAGGGTTGACCAGATATTTATATTAAAAAAAAGTCTTAAAAACATCCATGGTAGAAATAAAATCAGCATAAAATCAAAATAGTGCAATAATAACAGTAACTCATTAATAAAACAACTCAACCCCCGCCCCTCAGAAATGGTCCAATATAATTAGTATGCTCTAGAACAGGGGTTTCCAACCTTGGCAATTTTAAGACTTGTGGACGTCAACTTCCAGAATTCCTCACCCACTGGCTGAGGAATTCTGGGAGTTGAAGTTTACAGGTCTTAAAAGTTGCCAAGGTTGGAGACCCCTGCCCTAGAACAGTTCGAGGAGGAGACCAGCCTCATTTCCACAGGGAGGCTGTTCTACAGAACCAGCACTACTAATGCGAAGCCTCCTCTAAGTGGGGTACGAACAGCAGTTTCTTCCTATATGACCAAATAAGCCAGGTCACCCTGGTTGGGGCATGTGGTACCCAGGTGCCAAAGCAAAAAGAGCTTTATAACTCCTTACAAATCAGCCCTTCCAATGGCACAATGGTCAAGGACTTTATTAATCTCTTTGTCCCTCTTTCCTCTGAGGTAAAATGATTTCACTGCTATTGTTTACTTGTTTATATGCATATCTAAATTCATACTCCCCCTGTGTCAATCTCGTCTGAGCTCCACTAATCTGGTATAAGCCCTGCTCTCCTTGGCTGGAATTTAGCTCTGCTAGAGCTGCCTTCATAAACTCAAGAGCAGTACTTTTCATATTCTAATATAGCCTTTCCCAACGAAACAGCTTCTAGATTAAGTATGACTATAACTCCCATAATTAATCAATAATTCCAATATATTCAGAGGTTTTTTTAAAAAATTGAGGCTGAAATTCGTATGTAATCCGTTTGAAAGTTTTATATCCTAAATTGGTTTTTTTCCAATCTGGCAACTTTAATTGGTGGAACTTCAGTTCTCAGAATTCTCCAAGTGGCGTGTCCTAAATGGTGACACACTGTCTCTACACTCCTCTAGTTACATGGCCAGTGGTAAAAAGGCTTGCAACCTGAACAACAGTCAAATCCCAGACTGAAGAAACATAGCATCTTTCTATTTAAATAATAAATGGAAGGAGCAAAATTCCATCAATGAACGAAATCTGAGGTATATGCTATGTGGATGTGTTTCCAGAGCAACTTGCTATTATTTAAAATAGCAGGTTGAAAGGTCAGCCACTGTTTTTTTTTTTTTTTTTTTTTTTTATTTACATTAATTCACGGGGAAATTACCTGCAGGGTTTAACATTCAACAGCAGAATTAAGGCACATCTGCCTCCAAGGATTCGCACCACACAAGTCTGCACCCCACACCATGACAGCCAAGGACAAATGCGGCACCAAGAGACAGCACAGAGCAAGAAGCAGAGCAACAAGGATCAGAGAGAAGGAATATTTAGTTATCTACGACTAGACAAATACAAGAAGCCATCTACGCAAAACAGAGACAGACTAAAATTGTTTTAAAAAGAAGGAAGTCAGAAAGTTTAGTGGAGAAAATTGAGGAATGGAACAACATTTAGATTTATATCTAAGAGCAGGATTTTTAAAAATATGATTGTCTTTGTTTCATTTAAAATATGTAACTTACAACTAAATGAAAGTCAGGAAACTCTTTTCTGAAAGATTCAGCTATCTGCACTTAAAAATCCTTTACAAACTTATCTTTAATCACCAAATGTGGGCTAAATACAGAATTTTTCCCACCTAATGCAAGTTACTGTGAAATTTTCTGAAACACACTATTCCATGTTTAGCATAAAGTGATCCCAGTATAGTCCTTTTGCCCTCATAAAAACTATACCTGTTCAAATAAATATATTTGGGATACAGCACAATCCCTAGAAAGATATATATTAGACATAAAGAGCACCAGTTGCAGCACTCTTATCAGTGCCTCCTTCACTCAAACATATATTTTCCTGGGATCATATAATTCTATATCAGGGTTCAGTGCCCTGCATGTTCTCACATATAATTCACCTGTGCTGAAAGGCCAAAAAAAGTTGCAGGCTGAATAAATACAAAAGTTCAAGTTGGTATAAAACCACAATTCTTTAAGTTGAACTAATACTATCATTTTCCACCTTGCCGCTTCCTCTTCTCGCTGATTAACTATTTTTTTCTTTTACAAGAGAGAGAGAGAAACAGAGAGAAAAAGCTACCTACAACAACTGCACAAGCTAAGCGTGTACATCCAATTTGCTTCCTGGTGAAGCAATCTGGACCACAGTTTGGATTCTGCTATTCGTGGGATTAGCATGGAGCAGAAAACATTTATCTTTTCCTCTTTCTATCACAGACAATCTTTGAAACAGAAACAATATTTAATGCCAGCAGCATATTAGAAAAGACATTGCATAGTTAGTGAACCCCAACAGATCTAATACCTGTGCTAGAGTGATTATCAATGGAATCAAGCCTGACTAAGTCTCTGACGAAGAGAGTGTGCTCCCCACTGTTAGCATCATTAGAACTATCCACACTACCATGGCTCACCGTGTCCCCATCACTTCCACCTGGGATCTTCCGTGAAGCTGAGGACAGGAACAATAATATATTAGTTAAAAAAACAACAAAGAGCAGCAGTATAACATCGCTGAAGGATTGACCCAAGACCTTTTTAGGCAAATGAAGACCAATCCACCCCTAATCAATGTGCTTATCAAGGGCTATTTTGGGGAATCCAATGCCCAAATCCTCACATCCCCTTCCTTTCAATGATATCTTAAAGCTCCTGCTTCATAGTACATCTACTTAAGACATAAACACTTATGAAAACAGCACACAACCTCACATGCAATCACATCACCCCATAATAAGAGTTTATGACTAATCTGAAGCAGCAGGGTTTATATTTTGTTTATGGCAGTTAAGGATTGTGACATTACCTGGTATTGAAGCAACCTGTGAAGTATTTGAAGACTTTTTGAGACATTGCCTTAATTGTGCCATACTGTGTACCACATTCCGCAATTTTGTCCAAAGAAATATACCGCTGCGATTACTGCTAGGCCAGGGATTCTCCAAAACTGCCTGGAAGAGTGAAATTACTAAGAAAAATATTTCCCAAAAGTCAACATACTGAACATCCTTAGAATCCATGCCCTGCGATCTCAGTCAGATAGAATTATATTACTGTTATGCAACAATGATAAGGGAGGCAGTTATAAATCTTCCTTATAAAGTATTTATTAATTCTTTGCTTACCTTATTGTAGTAGCCATAAGTAATTGCGTTTGGTTCTATGCCAGAATTTTTCATCTCAAAGAGAATCCGCACAGCCAGGACAGGATGGCCCCAAAGTCCACAGAGCAGCATTAAAACTCTATAACACACCTGATAAATAGTGAAAAAAGTATAGATTTTATAGATAGTAAAGCATCAAGTATGACTATCCTTAAAATATACAGTAAGTCTCTCTTGGCAGGTATCATCAATCAGCAGAGGAAAATTAGTTTAAAGCAGAGAGATATTCTATCACTGAATTAGAAAGCTGCCAACATGTTAAAATAATATCCCTAACACAAACCATACATAACTTCTGGTCCAATTCTCTCAGCTGCTGCCAAACTCAATAAACCTACTGATACTGTAGGAACGCAAAACTACCCATTTTTACCACAAGCCAATCCACAGAAAAGAAAACCACACCAACTATTTAGCATTACAAAAAAAATATCATTGCAATCCTTTCTTAGATTAAGTACTTAATAGGGACTGTACTGCAATTAATTGATATATTTTTGTGACATTTTAATTCGGGTAAAAGATTATGACTAGGAACTTGTTTAAACACATCTAATTTATAATCATGTTTTTTAAAGAGTTCAAGAGGACAGGGGGGGGGAGGAATCCTTCTAATTTTATTTCCACAATCCTATGAGATAGATTGGGCCAAGAGTAACCTGCCCATCCATCTGATTTGCCATGATTCACATATATATTTATATCAACATTATTTTTTTAAAAAACAAGAACACCAAGTTACAAAAGTCACCCATTACAGGATCCTCTTCCAGCTTAGGGTTAAGAAGGCGGCCAGCATGTCCAGGCAAGATGGGACTGAAATGCTTTACTGCAATGGGGGTGCAAATCTGAAGAACGTCCTAGGTGGTTGGGCAAACTGGCAACTGCAGCACTGGCCTTCATCCCCCTTTGACTGCTAAGTTTATCTAAATGTTCAGCTGGAAAAGAACAACTTAGCCTCTCTGGCTCTCTATGACCTCCAGCCCTCTTTTCTGCAAGTTCCAAAGTTTTCCCATATTTCTATTCTGTGTTTTACTCAAGACCTCCATTCCATCATCCACTCCGTTCCTGATCCTGTTACTGCTGGACTGAGCCCAGGTCTTCAGCATCCCTGCCTGCCTGACTCTCCCTGGACCTACAACTTATGTGACATTCACACACCCCTTCCAGACCAGCTGTGTTGCAAGATTCCTGCACTATCATTCTGTTTGCCTACAGATTCTCTGATCACTTGCAGTTCCTCGAACCTAACTCTTTAGCACAGCTGTCTACTTCTCTTCCGCAATCCAACAATCAGTGTGATTCTTTAACCCCCCTTGCAGATTAGCTCTTTGTTTTTGCAACCCTTCTCTAATTTGCTTGTAACTTCCTTCAAGGTTAAGGCCAAATTTGAAGGAAAAGTTCTTGGCGCAAAAGTGAAGCTATCCAAACTCTGAAGATGCATTTGAGCTAAGATATTGATTCTCCATTGCAGTACAAGTGGAAATAGAGACAAGTTTCAGAATATTTTTTTAAAATTTACAGAAGATTGAAAATGACAGAGCTGAAACAATTTCCTTTTTTTTAACCATATATAATAATGATACCATGTTTAATCATTTCTTTTCCAAAATGTCACGTTTGGACATTAGACACTAGCTTACCTACTAGTCTGTATTTTTAATAGATGAAACTTATGATAAAATTTCATACACAGTGAGCATTTGAATGTAAACTGATGCAATCTCAAGTAATTATAACATTTCTTACTTTATAATAACCACAATCAGAAATTACAGGAGAGTTGGATATTAACAGTATAATGAAGCAGATTTTATTTTCTTAGTGGGGATATCTACAATATTTTATAAATATCTCCAAATGGAAGAAAAACAGAATAGAGAGGGATGAGAAAATTGTTCTCTACTTTCAGATCTAGCTTAGAAATAATAATAATAATAGGTATTTATGTTACAAATAAAAAGACTTAATTCTATCAGTAATTCTGGGAATGCACAGAAACCATCATGGGTCATCTGATATCAATTGCAGGTTGTTAACAAAATGTTTTCTTACTGCATTAAAATCAGCTTTAGCCTGCCTGTTTTAAAAAACTATATCAACCTATCTTATTTAGAACTGACTGGAATTAAAAGTATATTACTGGAAATCCAAAGTTGCAGAACATTGTTTTTTTGTGCAAATGTGTAAGCAACTAGATGAAGGCTTAGTATGAACAAGTGTCTCCATTTTATCAACTATCCTTGAAGAAATATCTTCTACACATACGTGCATGTGCACGCACATAAAGGCCAATCTTGGGGGACAGGCAGCAGCCCTTCTGAGCCTTCAAAAAGATGCTTCATACCTTTGCACCTCAGATCAAAGGATGTTGCAAAACACCTGATTATACAATCTGTACTGGACTAGAAGGCAGCAGATATAAATATTATTCCAAGACAAAAGGTAGGTCTGCATCTTTTTATAGCACGGCAGTCTTCATAACTTACTTCATCTAGTGGTTCCACATCTGTTTTTTTCATTTTAATAAGAACGTCATATGCTTGCTGCAGCGCTCTGACTTTGGGATGTGAAAGTCTAACATAGGCTGGGAGACAAATAAACCATAAGCTGTAACAATGACTGAACAGGAATTTGGCCCACTGTGGGGAGTTTGTGTAGCATTTCTTGGCGAGTTTATGGGCTGCTTTTATCTCCTGCAAAAAAAAGAAAAAAAAAGGAAGAGTAAAAATAGACACATCTTAAAAGGAATCTAAGGAGTGTCAGATAACATGCTCTTTTAACAGTATGAAATGTGTGTTCTGCTTGTTCTGTCATTTTCCCCCCAAACTTATTTAACTCTGAATGGATCTTAAAAATAAAAATAACCTGCTTGGTCCTCTTTGCCATAAGCGCTGGACTATTTGAAATGTTGCTTTTAGCTGGGTGCCTCTTGAAGGAAAGTTTGAGATCCTGTGGTCTGTCAAAGAGCTTAAGCTCTAATTTAGGGAAGGTCTTGTAGCTGGAAAAGAAAATCAAAATTGCATAACACTGTCTTCCATCCATAATAGGACAATAAAATGAATTTAAGGCCCACCCATTCTAAACAATAGCCCCTTGCAAATTGAGATGATTCTGAAAGGAGAGGATGCTTATTCCAAAATGAAAAGAACAAAAATGGATTATACGAAATAGCTTTAAGCAATTTGATGCATTACTTTAAAAGATTCAACTGCACAATATTGTCTCATGGAACTATTTTTCTTATGAAAGAATTTGAGGGAATCAATATTTTTCACGTATCAAATCATTCTGATACGCAAAGGACCCCCAATTTAATTAGTTATTATTTGGAACAGGCAACTAAGAAACAGTAACAATTAGTAATTTCCATGCTAGAGTTCATTGTTAAGGAAGTTATTAACAATAGCAGAATACGGTCTATAAAATTTGTACTAAATTTGAACTACTCCAATTCAAGAGGAAAAACTTTTTTCAGTGTTCTGAGTTTAAAAGAAGTGTTTTCAAGTCAAAACAGAGGTGTTTCAAACTGAAAGACTTCCAAAATCCAGATCAAAAGCAGATTCTCAATGGAAACAGAACATTTCAAATAATTCAAATTCCATGTTTTGCGTACCCCTGCTGAGCATGATAGCTAAAAAATTATTCTCTAAATTTAAATATTTAGAAGAAATTAAAATCCAAAGTAAAAGTAATTTTAATAAGGCAAACTTTCAGTATAATGGGCACTCTTGATAAAAGATCCTTGTCTGATCTTATGATCTCCAGATGAGAGAGGAACCACATTTTCCAAGATTCCTACCTACCATGGCCACCTCCTGATCCCATCTGGAGAACACTAAATTAGGAAAGGCTGGATGGAAATAAAGAGAAGTCTATCCAAATGCCATTAAATGAATACCTATACTTTGGTAATCTTTCCTGTCCATCGTCTGGGGGTGGCTCTGGTGGCATTATAAAAACTGTATGTTCACTCTTCTGAGATTCATCAAATTCAATTAACCGGATATCCTCTGCAGAGTCTACATCAACCTGCAAATATGTCACACTTTAATATCATGATGCTATTTCAAAGCCTTAAGGATGCAACTGTAAGCACAGAGCGTGATGTAGAAGAAAAAGTAGAAGCTATGACTATGTACACATCTTGCAGCTGTCTGCCAGTAACACTGCTAGAAGATCCACAAAGCACTAATATAGCAGCCATTCAATTTTCAAGTAGCAGATCTAGAAAAAAAGATATATTAAGATTCCCAGACAACTACTTGATCAATCATATCCTCCATTTCCATCTTATTACCATACATGCTTAATTATCAGCAAATTCTTGTCCCATGAGAAGTAAATAAATACCTTATCTCCTTTTTCTGATCCTTTCTCAGGAAAAAGCTAAAATAAATATTAGAAATAAATGCTTAATTTTTGTAAATAAAGCACAATGTTTTGCTATTATGTATAGAGCAAACTTTTTAATTTTCTTGCCTAATAGAAGCCCTGAACAAATCTAATGTGGATAACACGAGAACATTTCCAGGATAAAACACAACAGGCAGTTATCATAAAACCACAATCGCACGGTGCTTAAAAGAGTTAAAATGTTGATCCCCCAAAATAGTCATGCACCAAATTTAAAACGAAATGATATATTTACCGAATAAATATATTTACCTTTTCTACACAGTCATCAAAAAATGCTAATCCTGTATCTTTGTCACTCACAAAACTACACTCTTCAATGAAGCGACTAAAAATCTGGGTCTTTGTTAAAGCTGTGTAGAATTTTGTGTAGGCACGGTCTCTACTTTTTAAAAATCCTAGTATATATAAAGGAAGAAAAGAAAATAGCCGTACATTACAATTACATTTATCTCATTTTTCTGTTTATTCATCTCCTATAACACTGAGCAATGTTTCTACAATATGGACACTCTGGGTCCACAACTATTTATCGACAAGACCCTACCCAATGCTTTCAGTATATACCCTGCTCTTATGATAAAACACCAAGAGTCGGTGTCCTAAACAACATAAACACGACAGCCAGATGACAGTCGTTTTTTTGAAAAAAGTTCCGCTTCCGAGTTTTCAAACACAACATCACTCACTTTAGTATCTGCATCCTATTATTGATAGTTTTGGAACTTGATCCACTTAAATTTGGAGCTCTTAAAGCTCTTTACAGAACTGGGAGATCGTGCATTCTTCTTCTGAACTCCAGCTGACGGAATCACTTCATGTGACTCTTTCAAGAGCAAATTTAATCTCACACCTTCTATAATACGTAATTTAGCATTTTAGATAAGCAAAGACGGTCCTATAGCTCTAACATTTTATGCTCAATGTAACAAGACAGGACAGATGACAGAGAGGGAGTTATCTGCCAGTGTTCACAGGTCCATCCATCCCCATTCTCCAGTTGTGTCTGCCCATCACACAAAATTGGACTGTTGACGTATTTTGGATTCACTCTACCAAACCAGATCATCTAATGGCACTGAGGAAATTGCCTTCTCTGTTGCATTGCCTGCCCTGAATGCCAGCAAAACTCATACTTTATTCTATTCTAGTCTTTATTCTATTGCATACAAAGAAGAAACTGGCAAGCTGAGAAGACTAGTATTTGTAATATTTGAAGTTCGACTGGCCTTTTATTTGAAAACTACCGTACCATTTATTCCTGTTGATCTCCCAATCTTACCTTGAAGGTCAAACAGCGAATCCACAGCAGTAGTTTTATTTGAAGGTGCTTGTGTGATTGGCTTAAGAAAAATTCGATACCCTTTTAAAATGTAGGCCATAAAACGCAGGAAGGCTTCCTGAATCTCCATTTCTAATTGTGTCATCTTTTTCTGCCAGGAGAAATCTGCCTCTATCGGCTTCATCTCGACAGCAGAGCCTTCTTGGGTCTTTCTGTGAACTGGATTTAGAGAGTGCAATAAGGCAGTGTTTCCCAACGTCAGCCATTTTAAGATGGGTGGACTTCAACTCCCAGAAGTCCCCAGCCAGCAACGC
>JANHGC010003566.1:232114-242816 GCA_027560395.1 Boaedon fuliginosus
TTTCTTTATTGTTGCTTGCCTATAGACAGCAGTCATGCCAGACTAAAGCATTTATCTGCATAACTATTTACTAGATCTTGCAAAATGCTAAGGGGAGTTGCAAAGCATATCTCTGACCATTAATAGGGTCCTTATTCCTCCTTATTGTGTAACACATAATTTTTCCTGATTTGAGCCAGCCAATTTACCATTAAAGAATAGAATGGACTTTTGAGGTATGTACATGATATGGCCCTGGTGACAAGACTAATAGGTTTGTATTTTGACTCTGCAGAGAAAGAAGCTACCAACATTGAAGGATTCGAAACTGGAGACCAGAAGCTAAGTTACTATGTTAGACTAGGATCTTTGTCTTCAAAGGTCCGAGCACGTGCCTATCAACAGGCTCTAAATACATTTAGGGATGCTAAGCTCAGAAGCCAAGAAACAATTTCTCAGCTCAATTATACTGTTAACCTGGTAAGTATGACATTTTTCTTAAGTAGGTTACATCAATAATATTGTGGTCTCCTTTAGCATGTTATTTTCTTTGCTCTTCTGAGCCTGTCCTTTCTTGTGGACTTCGAGAATTAATTGCAAGGTTAAACTCTCATCAAACCTTAAAATTTAAGGTATTTATCACCTGTGACTAGAGAATAAAATAAAATGACCTGTCACAACATGTTTTTAATACAACAGAGATAAACTTAAAAAACAAACAAACCTTAGACATCTTCAAGCATCAGTTCTGTTCTTTCCTCCAAAAGATTGTAGAAAAAGTATCCCAAGTGAAGACTAGTTAATAATGATAAGATTATGGAACAAGTTTGATCATGCCTTCAAGACTATGCCACAAATTTAATCACTTCTTCAATTCTCTGTGGATATATATTTTTGAACAGGGAGGTTCAGACTTCACTGTTGAATTACTTTTATTCCCAGGATCAAATATGAGATACATGAAACAAGAGCCTAGAACTTAAATAAAATGCCTACCTTGTATGGTGGGCTCCTGCCAGTTCGGGCCAATTCTAGCGAACCAGTAGTTCCAGCGATTAGCTGGCCCCGCCCCTCCCCTATCCTGTCCTATATTTCTGTGTTTTTCAGCTCAGCTGATTTGTGCGGCACAGTAGATTGCTGTGCCTCAGCTGTTTTACTCACCAACAGTGCTCTAGAAGGTAAGCTTTAGAGGCTAAAATTGGTGATTTTTGAATGCTGTACACGTGCGCACAAAGCACACTTTAGGAGTGCACATGTGCGCTCACACAACCAGTTAAACCGGTTGCAGCCCACCACTGCTACCTTGCACATGGGACACATTTGCATATCACTCTAAGCTTGGCTTACTTTAACCATAGGTGTGAAACATAATTATAGCATCCCGGTTTTATACAACACAAAGGCATAAATCAGATTTTGTAAACCGCAGTAGAAAATGTGCTAAGCCGAACAGACTACATGACCTCTTCATGCAGAGTGGGAATCCAATTTTTGGGTAGCCAGCTCACAAAGTATCATCTGGCAATATGTGTCTAAAAACCTGTATAGAACCCTTTTTTTCCTTTCTACAACAGTGGAAAAGAGTACCTCCGTCTTGTAGCAAAGGGGAGAGAAGCAAAGGGAAGCAACCGATTAAATTTGTGTTCTGACTTTCTTCCTGCCTATGATGTTGAATTAAAAATACAAAGTGTGCAGTGTGCATCATCCCGATGCACAATTCATAATTTTTCTGTAATTTCTGTTTGTACTGGATACCTGTGGCCTCTCCCACGTAATACCTGTGGGAGAGGGTGATTATTTTTCCCCATTGCCAACGCTGACTTCCTTTGGAGAGCTCTGTTGGACATATATGTCCAAGGCCACTCTACTGCAGATTTTGTCAGTTTAGTAGCAAGCAAATTAATAGACACCAGTGTCTGGGGATCTTTCAGAGGTTTTCAACAATGGGAAGAAAATGGGGAGGCTTAGTCTTCAACCATGCATTTCACAGCCAACATAGCAGTCCTGAATTACCATCTATGAGTCATGAGTCTTGCAGCTACCAAAAGAGCCACTCCTTCTTCTTATGAGCCCTAGATGGCCCAAAAGAGACCAAAGTTCCTTTTTTTAAAAAGCACAGATATAGGATATCAGATTCTTAACTTCATTTTTTCCCTGAGGGCCAGTACTTCAATAAGATAAGATACATCAATAAGAGGTTGAGTGGAGTTGAGCTATGGAGATGAGTTGTGACTTAGAGGTGGCGCTCTCGCCTCGCAATCAAGAGGGTGTGAATTTGACCCTAGGTGGCTGGCAAAACTCCTGCGACACAGCTGGAACAGATAGTATCCACTGGATTATTTCAGCTGCGTGGAGAGGAGAGTTGCTGCTTGGGTAACAGCCTATCCTCCAAAAATTAGGGAAATGATTGGGGAAATGAGGCGGGGTATAAATCTAATAAATTTAATTTAATTTAATTTAAATTAAATTAAATTAAATTAAATTAAATTAAAAAGAATTATCCAGGCTATTGTGCTCTGAGGGGACTAAGATCTTCACCCAGGAGCCCAATATCATAGTCTTTCGAGACTAATGGATGCCTATACTATATTATACTATACTACTGTAAGAAGAGGTTTGTATAATTTGGGGGGGGGGTGCTCAATTTTTCTTGGTCATTATTTTAAAAGCAATAAAAATAAAGAGGTATGTACACTTTTGTAAAATTGGGTAGGTTGTGCATTCTAGCTGGAATATGCCAGAAAGAACATGACTAATGCTAACATGAAACTTCAAGATGCCCAACAGAAGTTATATAATTCTTGGACAGAATGGAGGAAAAACATTAGTCCAAATGGCGATGCTGCTTCACACAGTGCTGAGGTAAGTGAAAAGGAATACATGCTGAAGATATGTCGACAAAGAACTACTTCCACTGAAAAGTGACATCTTCATTATTTATGCTGTGTTAATAATACATTTTTCATTGTGTAACACAGGCAACAGTTAAATCAGAAATGTATTAGTCAAGAGCTGACATCAAATATATGACACTGCTATTGCTAGATGACAAAGATTTTGCTTCCTGAACACTTTTTGGCATATCTTATAGATTTTTGGCTGCTAATCACAAAAATAACCTGTAATTTAACCTATCGTATACTGTTTTAAAGAAATCTTCTGTTTTTATACAATGGCAATGTATATTCTTCGGTACCTGTTGCTGTTGCGGCACACATGGAAGAAACATACAAAAACAGGGAACTGGTTGAAGCACATCCAGCACACCCAAGTCTGTGGAGATCTAAAAGTAGTGGCTTACTGCTTGGAATGCACCTCAGATATACCAAGTATTACTCAAATCAAATCAAATTTATTGTTACTTATATGAATGGGACAGCTGTGCAAAAAGAGTCATTTTAATTAAAAAGAAATGGCTATTTCAAAAGCATTTGATTCCAGGACAGAAAAATCTGGCACATGAAGCACTTGTTGACACGTCAAATATATTTTTGCCTCCATTTCACATACAACTCGAGACTGATGAAGGATGTTGTGAAAGCAATGAACAAGTAAGGTGAAGGTTTTCGTTATTTGAGACAAATGTTTCCAAGAATAAACTGATGCCAAGATTAAGGAAGGCATTTTTGTTGGTCCACAGATGAGATATGCCATCAATGACAAGCAGTTCAAAGATCTGTTAGTGGAGCCAGACAAATTGCCTGGAAAGCATTCAAGGATGTGTTGATAATTTTCTTGGCTGCAACAGAGCACTAAACTACATTCAGCTGGTTGACAAACTTCTTCCAGCATGCAAAACCATGAAGTGCAACATGTCACTTTAAGATGCATTGCCTGCATTCACGCTTGGACTTCTTTCCCGAAAATCTAGGTGCAGTCAGCAGCCCATATGGTGAAAGGTTTCACCAGGACATTGCCACAATGGGGAAATAGTATTCGGTCAATTGGACCCCATCATTGCTGTTTGAGCATGGTTAGATACTACAAGAAAATGCATTTGACATCATGTACAAATGAAAATCAGCAGCAAAATGCTTTGGGCCCACTTGAACTCATGCAGTGCCAGAAATATTATGCAGTTAAATACTTAGAGTTATTAAAACTTAATTTCATATTTTTCAAGATCCCTAAGTGATACAGTCATTCTGAAATTATATTTGCCTTCAGTTTGAAGGGGTCTATCACAATCGCCTAAAGTTTTTCAGGAAGCAAAACTTTTGAAAAAAAACTTTCACATAGAGAAGCTATGAAGAAATTAACAGCTTCATTTCACTGCTGCATCCTTGCACTGATTATTTTCTGTCGGTAATTACCTTTTCTCTGGCTTGTACTCACATGCTGAGTACACCTGAAACATTTAACAATAAAATGTCCTGAAATTTTCCTTAAAACTACAGCTATGGTATTGTATCTGGGATTAAATCACTTGCTTAAATTTTATTCAAAGTCTTCATTGTCATTGTACATCACGTATACAACGAAATGGGTTTATTCTTGTTTCTACATGCTTTCTTCCAAAAAGCTTTTATAGAAAATAATGAGCTATAAAGGTAGTATTTCCCACTCCATAAAAAGCTTTACAGGATACAAGCCAGTAAGGATCAGAAGAGAGTTCAAAATGCTAGGTATTAAAGGAAGATGATCTGAAGAGTGCAAGGCAAACTTTTTTAAAAAATAAATTCTACCATAAATTATCATTATAATTCTACCCCATCTTCTAGAAAATTGAAGTTTCTTATACAGCATGACAATTTTATTACGCTTCAGGTGGGAAGAAGAATTGGCAAACTGTTTTGATATCTGCTTCATCCTACAGAAGGGCAGATGGATCCATTCCACTTTGTGTGGGTTGAAATAGCAATAACATTTTGGGTTCTATACTACTCTTTACAGGCACTCTAGGCGGTTTACAATGTGGAAGCATTATTTGCATATTGATCCCAACAAACTGGGTTCTTGTGTTACCGACCTTGGAAGAATGGAAGGCTGAGTTAATTTTGAGCCCTGTCAGGATTGAACTCCAGGCTGTGGGCAGAGTTTGCCTGCAATACTGCACTTTAACCACTGTGCCACCAGGGCTCATCAATAAAGGTGGGATTTGATCAAATCATATTACAATGCCCCAGCTAAATCCAGTTTTTCTTCCAAAGTTGAGTATGTCCACATGGGAAATTCTTGCTCACATTAGGTAAAGGTAAAGGTTCCCTTGCACATAACCTTTACCTAGTCAGTCCCAACTCTAGGGGGCGGTGCCCATCTCCGTTTCAAAGCCGAAGAGCCAGTGCTGTCCGAAGGCGTCTCCGTGGTCATGTGGCCGGCATAACTAAATGGCAAAGGCACATGGAACACTGTTACCTTCCCACCAAAGGTGGTCCTTATTTTACTTGCATTTTTTTTTAACATGCTTTCGAACTGGTAGGTTGGCAGAAGCTGGGACAAGGAACAGGAACTCACTCCTTTACGCGGCACTAGGGATTGCTCACATTATAACCAGCTTAGTAGCTTTTTTCTACGTCCTTCGCTACCAAAGCATTACAAAAATACTCTTTTAAGTTGTGAAATTTAAAAAACTGTGTGCAAAGAACTATTTGTCTACTAAGAGCTGTTCTCTTTTTCAGCACATTGAATCACGTACTCTAGCAATCGCACAGAACCTGAGTCAGCAGCTTCAGACCACCTGCCTGACACTGGTGTCCCGCATACAGGGTTTGCCCCAGAACATTCAGGACCAGGTTCACCATGTTGGAGAAATTGCAGGAGACGTGTACAAAAATTTCCGGTCAGCCTCTTCTTTCAGAGAAGTGTCTGACAACCTTCTTACCTCTAGTAAAGGGCAGTTGAAGAAAATGAAAGAGTCGTTGGATGACGTGATGGATTATCTTGTTAACAACACACCCCTCAACTGGCTGGTAGGTCCCTTTTACCCACAGTTGGCTGGCCCTCACAATGCTGAGCACAAAGGTGAAGGGGATAGAAAAACCAACCAGGAGAACAAACGGCCCGAAGAGAAGGAAGAATAAATTGCGGCGGGCAAATGTATACTTTGTGACCTAACTAACACGGTGGCTTATCTATTAGCAGAATTTTGACCTATTTCCATTAGAGTTTTCTCTGTCAAAGGGAACTATCGTAATGAACGTGGTGTTGCACGTGGTGTTGCACGTTTAAGTTGAATTGTATGTCCTTCACTTAAGTGGACTGAAAAATGTGGGTGCCTTATACTTCTAAACCTCAGCTGATAACATTGGAGACCACACCTTGTTCAGCTATTTAGCTATGAAGCCCCATCTTCATATATTTAAACAAAGCTTTTCAATATATATTAGAAAACAAAGCAAACCACTTAATTAGAAAATAATTCTGGAAAAAAATACACTAGGGTAATTGGAATATTGGTGCCTTTTGCATTCATGCTATTTCTTAAAAATATTAAGCCACATTATTTTAAATACTAAAAGAGCACCATGATCACCTTCCCTTCTCTGTTTGAATGAAGTTCATGACTAACCTTTTTCTAGAGTTCCTTATATGCTATGAACATTTATAGTATTTAATATTCTAAGAGTTTGTACTACTTAATCACTCCACTGGAAGTACCCTCGAGTATTATGCACTCAATTTGATTCATGCTGTGTGTATGCGAGTATGTAGCTTGTCTTCAGTGGCATTTCGCCTTGTAATTCTCCATGTATGCTCTCAAGTAATAAATGCTTCAGCAGCCAAAGTCTGTCTCTTGAATTGTGTAAGCAAGTATGGTTGCAAATATTCTGTATGCTATATTGTGACTCAATTATTATTGAGCTGGGTTGTACTTTAAAATTGGGTGACTATAAACTGCTGGTCCCTTAATCGGCATTTCACACATTACATCTAAATTAGATGGGCTCAATGTTGCTGCCGCATTTGTTTCCTTCTGTGGCTCCCCATCCACCTTTACTAACTATCTGCTGCTGCTTAAGCTTTACTATTTCAGTTTAATCTGATCGTACTTTCTGTTGCTTGACAGGGCTCTCGAAGGGAGGGTTGGGACTTGGTGGTGATTTTTTTTTAAGCTACCGGGGTCCAGTTCAGACATCCTGTGGTCTTGGACAATCCATCAGATTGTGAAATAGTCCCTGACTCTTATAATTGAGAACTTATGGATATGAAAAAATGTTTATCCCAAGCAGAAATGTATGTCTTTTGTTTTATTGCTTGTCTGTATTACACTAGCAGTTTCCAAAACTCTGTGTCATAATAGTTTTATCTAAACATAGAAGAAACAGGCTGTAGAATGAGAGGTGATATGTGCTCAATGACTAAGATTTTATTCAAGTTGATAAAATAGAATAAAACAACAAGGGAGCTGTTTTTAGATCACACTTCTATAGATCTGGATTTTCAACAAATAACGAGTTAGTCTACTACTAAATTTCCTGCCTTAATGCACTCCTGAAGCTACTAAAGAGCACTAATTAACTTCTTAGCTTATTTTGGCATATCACCTTTTGGGGCATTATCTAGTTACTTAAACGAATAATGTTAATTTCAGTAGCAATCTAACAAAAGAATGCTTCTTAAGTTGCAAGGTGCTATCTCAATGATACCGAAAGGCAATTTAACCCATACATTTCAGATCATTTGTTTGGATAGATGTCCATAGCTATTCTCTTCAGATTGCACAATTCCATCATTGTGCATTGACTTCCTGCAGTAAAATAAAATGGCACAACATATTCTTAAATCATTTTGAAAATTGGATCTAAAAGCTAATTCTAGATTTTGAAGTATTCCTGCTTTGGATATGGGATATGGGAAATAGAAATAGTGCACTATTTTGGCACTATATGAAAACAGAGCAAAGTGCCACAGTTTGTTTATTTATTTATTTTATTTTATTTATTCCCTGCCTTTCTTCCCCCAACAGGGGAACACAAGGCAGCTAACAACATTAAAAAGCAATTATAATAAAACTCTAAAAAATGAGTAAAACACATCAATATAAAAGCTAAAAACACACAACATGCAAAAATACACATACTCTCCTTTCATACGGGGGGTAGGGGGTGGGAACAATTAGCCCCAAGCCTGCTAGCAAAGCCAGGTCTTGACAGCTTGGCGAAAGGCTAACAGACTAAGGATGGTCCGGATCTCCATGGGGAGCTGGTTCCAGAGGGCCGGCGCAGCAACAAAGTAGGCCTTCGCCCGTGGACCCGCCGGCTGGAACTGTTTAACTGATGGGACCTGGAAGAGACCAACCCTGTGAGATCTCATGGGGCGCTGGGAGGCATAAGGCAGGAAAAGGCAGTCTTGGAGGTATCTCGGTCCTAAGCCATGGAGAGATTTAAAAGTCATCACTAGCACCTTGAATTGCACCCGGAAGGCTACCGGTAGCCAGTGCAGCTTGTGGAGGAGAGGAGTTATGTGGGTGCACCAAGGCACACCCTTAATCACTCACGTGGCTGCATTTTGGACTAACTGGCGCCTCCGGATGCTCTTCAAGGGTAGTCCCATGTAGAGTGCATTGCAGTAATCTAGCCTGGTGGTGATGAGAGCATGTAAGCAGAGCCTCCTGGTCCAGGAAGGGGCGCAACTGGTGCACTAGGCGAACCTGTGCAAAAGTTCCCCTAGCCACAGCCGCCAGATGCTGGTCTAATTGCAGCTGAGGATCAAGGAGAGAGGACCCGTTCTGAGGGGGTCAATCTTCCCCTACCCAAGCGGGAAACTTAACTTGGTTCAGTTGCATGGACAAAATATTCTTGTTTAATATCTTTGGCTCTCATAAAACAGAAAGAGCTGGTTTAAAGAACATTAAAATGGGCTGCAGCAGACCCAAAGTTGACTTGAAGAAAAAGTGGCGGGCAACCTTTCTCAGACAGAATCCCATATTAGGAAGTCTGAATGAAAATTAACGTAGAACCTTAGAACCTTAAAATACCATATGGCTGCCTTTCAAGAGCAAATTGAGATAGGGCTTATGTCTCTGTAGGTGGACTGTTAGAACTTCAGGCTGCATATTATTTTGTGCAACTGGCTCAAGGTTGACAGCCTTCCATCCTTCCGAGGTTGGTAAAATGAGAATCCAGATTGTTGGGGGCAAGACTTTGTAAACTGCTTAGAGAGGGCTGTAAAGCACTATAAAGCAGTATATAAGTCTAACTGCTATTGCTCTAATCCAGGGCTTTCAAACTCGCGGCCCGCAGGCTGGATGTGTCACACACTGGCCACAGCCAAGCTCAGAGTAGTGAAGGGGGAGAAGTCCTGATACGTCACGTGACACCGATGTGACAAGTTTGACACCCCTCCTCTAATGTATGCTTCTTTGGTTACATTTTCTTCTACAAAAATATTTAATAGTCTCTCTAAGCTCAGAAGACCATTTCATAAAATGTCAGTAATAATTGTTCATAGTACTCCACCTACTAGAGTCACTATAAAAAATAGAAACAGTGGTCAACATGGTTTTGGAAAATAAAATTGTCACCTGCTGTCTCAAAAATAAGGGGCCAGATTTCCTACTTGGGAAGTTTCATAATAATAAATTAAGGGCCCTGGTTAGTGCTTATTCCCCCCCCCATAAGATGGCTGGAAGAAAGATGGTGGGGACTGACAGTAGATTGGCTCTTTTGAGAGGCAAGGATAGTGGTTTAAATACACTACATTGTAGAGGACGTGATCTAGTAGTTGATGCCTGATTTATAAGTTCATTACCTGTCCTTGCTATTGTAAACATGCAACACACTTTACAAAGGAAGTTTCAGAATATTTATCAGATTAAACAAAACTACAAACGATCAAAATAAATTAACATTAAGATTTATTTATTAAATTTACAAGCTGCCTGTCTGACTCTGCAAAATGGCTTTGGATGACTTAGAGTGAACATTAGGTACAAAATAAAAAAAACAAGGCGAGAATGGTACATTGGTGACATTTTCCCTGTTAAGTCCATCAACCCACTTCTAAAAAGCGCCCCCATTAGGACTCCAAGCCAAGCAGCTGAGCCATTGCCATTGCTTCACAAAAGATAAAAATAACAACTTCAGTATAGAAAATCTGAATTACATTTATTGTTGCTCAAATTGCATGGCAGGTCTGAGCCTGGAATTTACATTGACACTTGTGTGATCATCTTCAGTTCTTCTCTGACAATAACTTCATAGACCAAAATGTTTTGGCTTTAAAAAAAATTGATCCCTAATTCAAACTTGTAAAGTACCAGCTGCTTGGTGGTGATGCTAGTAATATTTTAGAGGCTGGAAGATTGGCAGTCTTCAAAAGTATTCTGAGATGCTTTAGCATAAAGTTGGATAATACAGTAATTCCTTAAAACACACAGTACCTCCACCTAGTGCTTTGACAACAATGCTGAAAATATAAATAAATACATAAACATAAATAAAAACATACACAAAAATAGACTTATAGGCAGAAATTTCAATTGGTACCTGACACCAATGTTTATTATTACCTGGTGCCAAGGAGGCCTTAAATTTTGATCTAGTGAACTACATCTTCCATTTTTGCTGTTCCTTGACTATATGACAGAAACTGATGGGAGCTACAAAGTAAGGTCATTTGGAAAGCCATAGGCTTCCCTCTACCCCAAAAGTGATTTCTATTCCTTTAAAGGAAGGTGGAAATACAACAGGGTCTAAGTTTTGGCCAGAAAGATTTATTTATTTATTTATTTATTTATTTATTTATTTATTTATTTATTTATTTATTTATTTATTTATTTATT
>JANHGC010003566.1:301337-312279 GCA_027560395.1 Boaedon fuliginosus
TCTTAATGATTCATTGAATAGCTCTTCCTGAAGGAGTAATGGCCCTTTCACAAAGGTGGGGGCTGAGTTTCTGTCCAGGTTTCTACTGTCTCAAAATATTTCATTTTTCTAGGGGGAGGGGGGAGTGCTAACTTCCTACAGAGGAAAACAGGAAAACTATGAAAATGAAACTATGAATATGCAGAACAAGGAAATGATTGGATCGGTTGCCTTGTTCTTACAGTTATAGAGACAATGGGAGTCAGGCAGCATACAGGTTAAATTAATAAATAACCAAGGCATCTGGAAACCAATAGCTCTATTAGTTACACCAAATGTGATTGGACTGATGTGGTTGGATGGCTACGGTTGCTATGCTAAACTGACTACAATCTTGAGGCCTTTTTCCTTTGAAATAAAAAAAAATGTGCGCAATATATTTAAGTTTATTTTCTAGGCCATTTACTATGATCAGGCACATTCTTACCTTGAATCCCAAGATGGAAGAACCTTGGAGATCAACCAGTCCTACTCCCTACTCAATGTGGGATCCATTAGATCCATGACAAAACGGCCATCCAGACACTACCTGAAGACCTCCAGTGAAAGAAAGCTCCATCTGCCCCAATTCATTTGTCAGTCAGCCCTATTTGCTGATCCCACACCTACCGGTCATACTTCCAGGAGCTCTTCCTGAGATCTAGCCTGAATACCCTTCCTTATAATTTCAGCCCATTGCTCTGGTCCTGCCCTCTGAGGCAAGAGAATAAATTAAAAATTCAAATGACAGTCCTTCAGATATTTGAAATATGCTATTATTTCTTCCCTCAGCAATCTCTCCGGTAGACCATACATAGCCAGATTCTTCAACATACCTCAGCTTCCAGATCCCTGAACATCTGGACAGTGTGACTCTGAACTTGATGAAGGTTTTTTGATGTATTTTTTTCAATTGTGGTGCCTAGAACTGGACACATAATTCTGAATGGGATCTGACAAGAGCAGAGTACAAGGGAACCATTAACTCTTGTGGTTTGGATCCACTATCCTGTTAATGTAGCCCAAACTCCCATTTACTTTTTTAGCAACTGCCTCCCACTGCTGGCTCATGATGCATCCGTAGTCAACTGCTAGAATCTCTTTTCATGAACTCTTACCAAGCCAGAAATATTTCATCCTCTATTTGTGCTTTTTTTCCCCTTGCTAAATGTACAACTTGGCATTTCAGTTATTAAATACCACTCCTTTCATTTGGATAAAGGCATTAATTAGTAGTCTTTGGGTGCAGTCGTGGAGTGAATTGTGAGTCCATCTCACAGAAGCATCATATAACTCATTATTTTATCAATTTATTAAGAACGTGTTGAAGGCTTGCCAAAGGTCTAAGTATGTGGTGTATTGCACTCCTTGACCAATTGAGTTAGACTAGAGCATTAATTCTGGAGCTATTTTTAAACGAATTTTGAAGCAGGGCCTATAGAAAGCACAGTTTGCTGGTAAAATAGGATAATCCTGATTCATCATTACTTCATTACATTTCACCAGCATGTTCAGGTTGACAGATTGTTGGGCTACTTGTAGGAAACTTGTAGATCAGATCTCTGCTCGGCTATGTTACAGAGTTATGCACCACTTGCAAGATTCATTTTGTAACCCCACCGATCAGGATTCTGAAGCAGACAGATCTGTTCTGATCCCCCCTGTTATATAAAGACCATAGCAGACCTGTTTTTGTAATGTGGAGTTTCTTATCCTGTTTCATGAATGCCTGTTGTAAGTAACTGTTTATGAAATTATTCTTGAGATGAAATGCATTTGGCAAAATTATTGCATCAAGGAATTTCACAACGAGCCAAATTAGGCACCTATCTTCCTTATCTCTAGTCTCGTAGAACACATGGAAGGTACTTTGCAGAAGACCATGAAGGTATAATATAGTTTGTTTCTCAATCTGAGGCTAGATGCAAATGATGAACTTACTCTGGCTGGGAAATTCTCCAAATTCTAGCATGGCTCTCAATTAAACGCCTGATATTTATTGCACCCAGGGCAAGTCCAGGGAGTTTTGTGTAAGAGATAAAGGAAGTGTGGATTGCAGGGACTATAACACTGTAGTCTGTAACTGATTTTAGTTGCTCTCCCTTTGCTTTATAAAAGCTAAGCAGGGCTAGATCTGGCTAATACTTGATTGGGAGACCATCATTCTCAGGCCTGTAGACTAGACTTGGAAGTTGGAAAAACATCCTGTAAGAAATCAGAGGCAAACCACTTCCTAATTCCGGCCAAGAAAACTACACCAAGGGAGTCTTTACTTTTATTGGCTCTTTGGAGTGTGGGAAGTATTTAGCCAGTTTCAGGAAATGTTCTAGCTTATATATGTTGCATGTTTTTCTTTTGAAATTAAAATACAACCAGGTATGAACCTCACAGGACAAGGTCATACTATTCATTTCCACAGCAGTAATTCTTTAAGAATAGTCTGCCATAAACTCTGAAGGTACTTTATATGGCAGTTGTCCCACCTCTTTTAAATCCAGTTTAACCAGAGTAGGAGCTAGAAGGAAGCTCCTAATGACCCGCCATTAAGGGTTGAACGTGTCCAGTGAGCCAACTTTCTGCTACAATACGAACAAAACCACATTTGGTATTTTCTAATCACAAGCAGATGGCTCAGAGCACAACTCTAAAGCCTCTCAAAGTGTTTGAGTTATCTGAATTCATTCTGAGATTCTGAGATTCCAAGGCCTTAGACTTATCTATATATATATATAAAAGAGAGCTGTGGGTTTGTATGTGCTGTATACAAAAATTCAGTTCTGCACCAATCTGCCCAAAATTTCACATAAGCCTTTGTTAGGCTTGCGAAATCAGCACTGGGAGGGGGGTCCCAAAATTCTTTGCCCCCTATTTTGGCTAAAAAAGGGAGGGGGAAGAGAACCCCCCACTTTTAAATACCAAGCTCAGATCTACTGAGGCCTAAAGCTCTCCAGCCAATAGGAGCAATGTATGCAAATTGGCATTATGAAGAGGAGTGGGATAAAGAGAACATTGCATTTCTTCACCAATTTACCTCAAACTTGGCAGATAAGTAGCAAAGCGTAGTAAGATCAGCACGGCTGGGGTTTCCAAAGGGTAGGGAGCAGAATTTCAAACTGACTGAGGAACCATATTCAAACCTCTAAGGCGTCATGTTTTATACATATAAATTCCAGATTTGCCCTAGCAGCAACGGGCCCAAGACACACGGAGCAGCCCACCCCAAGTAAGGTTACCTACGATGTTGGATGGGGCACAGGGGATTAGGAAGGCCTGCAAACAGCTGCGGCTCAGTGCCCCTGTCAAGCCCTGGCTGCCTTTCCTCGGAGCTGGCCTGCCCTTGGCCCAGAGCCTGGTTTGCCCTCCGCCCAGAGATGGCTTTGTGAAGCAGAGATGTGTACCAAGGGTTTCAGAAGGCCCGCAACTGATGTGGGAGGGGGCATCAGGTGCTTCAGAAGCCCTGCAAATGCTGTGGCACAAAAATACTTCTTTTTTTTAAAAAAAAAAAACCCAAGCAAGTTCGGGTAATCAGCTAGTATGCTTATATTTTGCCTGTGGTCTACAAGTAGCTAACTATATTAATCCCTAAATGTCCTTGACAATCAAAGTCTTTGATATTTCTAACGATCAGGAAGTGTCAAATACAATTTTGGCAACTTACAGGATATGCCTGGCCTTTAAAAGCAAATATTGACAGATTACATATGATAATGACACAGATACCCTATTATTTAAGACTGAAGGGTTTTGTACGTTCTATTTTTGTATCACGCTGATTTATTCATTGAAACTCAGCTCCACTTTCCTGCATCCTGAAATGTTTCGTTTCAATCAAATGAGAAGCAACACTAGTAGAAAATGTGGGTTCTTGGAATCTAACATGTACAGACATTGTAATATGTGAGGGTGAATACATTCTTGCTTATACTATGTGGCATTTAAAACAGCAACTTCCTTGTGTTGGAAGCAAGAATGGAAACTACAAGCCTGTTAAACTTTGATTTTTTTTTAACTTAAAAGTCCTTTATTTTGCTAATAGTAACCATATATTATAACCCTTCTAGATCTCTGTTGTTTTGTTTTTCAGCAATTGGTTGGAAGTGGAGTTTCTTCAGCTTGGTAAAGCTACAAACAACAATAACAATGAGGAGATGGAAAGGCTTAATGGCCTTTTGAAACAAAGCTCTTCCTGGTACCTCTTTTAATGGCTTTTCAAAATTGGAGATTCCCGAACTCAGAAAAGGACATTGGCAAAAATTGGTGGAGAGATGGAAAATAGTTCCAGTGTTAAGATTTTTTTTTTTATTGTTTCTGGCTTTAGGATGGGAATGGCTATGGATCCTGGAATGTTCCTTCCAGGTCCTCAGAGATTGTTTTTCTTCAGACAGAAGACAAAAAGGAATTCTGAATATTTGTAATTCCCAAGACTCCAGAGGAAATGATAAAGAACCAGTCTGACAAGAAAGTAAATAAATAAGATGCAATATTTGTACAAAAAAAAATTATATAAACAAAGTTTTTTAAAAAATTAAGGGGGGAGGGGAGCTGCCTCCTGTAATATTTGTCAACCTTAACAAGAGATTTACACGGATGCTGCCAAGTCACAATTCATGAAACCTTTGTAATTACATTCATAGGCCGCGAGCCTTAGCACAGTTACAGGCATGCCCGTTGTTGGAGGGACGCGACTCAGAGGATCCTGGCTGCGGTTTGCAAGCGGGACAGAGCAGCTAGCCAGCTCCTGAGGGGTGGATGGGGGAAGGCACCCCAGAGTTGGATAGAGCTCAACTGAAATTGGAACTAGATTATCCCCCTTTGCTTCAAGCCAGATCTCTGGGTTGCAAGAGCATTAAATGGCACCGACAACACAAAGATGCATACCTTGAGTTTGTGCTGAAATAAACAGGGAAGCCATCTTCTTCGGGAGCCTCATTTACGTCTATATTAGTCCCCCCCACAAAACCTCAAAAGCCTGCACCCATTTGAATGCTGTCCCCTGGATTCATTTCACAGAGAATTTCCAAAAGGCCACCATCCAAAAGAGTTTAGCTATTGACGCCTGATGTTCTAATGAAAATCTATTTATTTTTCTATTTGAGAAAAAACACCCCCCACATCACTGCTAAGGAAAAGGGATCTTCTGTTTGTAGAATATAACTTTCCTCTCCATGCCGCGCCCCCCCCTGCCCCCAGCTGTGTTTTTTTTTTCTCTGTATGAAATGAATGTAGTCAAAGTTAAATACAAAAATAAGGACAGACAATACAAATGTCACCGTTATTACAAAAAACATTGCAGATGTATTACAGAAGAATCTCTTCTCCCCTCCTGCCCCCCCACCCAATAGTTTCAAAATAATGTACAATTATTCATATTGCACTTTTTATACAAGAAATTCTAATAAATATACACACATGATACATTTACATAACATAGAAAGACATTCTCTCTCTCTCTTTTTTTTTTAAATAAATGTTGCATTGATTCATAGCAACACAGTAACTCAGAGCCTCATCTGAAAAGAGAGCAAATTCTCTGCCAGATACATTTTGGAAAGCCCAAAACAGAAGGCAATTTAAATCTGGCGGACCTGACATTGACCTCATCAGAGAACTTCCAGACTTGTTTTAAAATATACAGGTAATAAAAAGCTGCAACCTATCAATGCTACCCTCAGCACACATTTTACGGTTAAATACAAGCCAAGAATGCTCCGCAAACACACCCAAGCCGCAGCTCTGGCCTTTTATAGTGCTTGTGCTCAACTGAACCCCCAGAACTGAAGAGTCCACCTGCCCTCCCCGAAGATGTTTGGGGTACAAAAACCATCATCTCCTTTTAATGACCCCGTAATCCCTTGCGGGGTGGAGTCAGGGCAATTGAATGGGGCAGAGACTTTACTGGCCGGATGCCCTTTCTGTCACCAATAGGGAATTTTATTCAGCAGATATATTCTCAGTGTGCCCAGAGAGAGAAATATCTGCCACTACCTAGGATCGAACTCACAGCCTCCTGATCGTGAGGCGAGAGCTCCACCTCTAGGCCACTGCACCACTCTTTTGGGGTACAAAAATGTGCGCCACAAATCATGATCTTGTTTGAAGGCCCTTCCTTCTCTGCAAATACAAAATACCAATTGATTTACAGGTGCTTAATCCTTCATCGTGCTAAAGCCCAGCTTTGGATAGTTACTAGAAACGTACAGTCACTGTACCTTGGAGAAATCAGCGCTGGGTAAAAACCATCACGCCTGTCAAATGTTGTGTCACAGTCAGCCCCCAAAGCAAGACAAACCAACCACTTCTCTTATCATTACTGTGTCAGGGTTGGTGGGAAACAGCTCATTCATTGGCTCTGCTTTTGGCCAAGCTCTAAAAGGTGTGATGGACACTATAGACCTGATGGTTGCCATGCAGACTGCCTTTCCTTCTCCTTTAATAGCAGGCAGAAAATATAATATGTAAAACCTGTTTGAATTGTGCCATGGGGCAACCCATGTTTCACCAGAGGACCGTGTGCTTTCAAAATTAACTCTTAACTCTTCATTAAAACAGCCCATCATTTTGTGAATCCCGTTGCATCAAGGAATTGACTTGCATTTCTAAAGGTAGCTACAGTGGTTTTCTTTTTTTTTTAAGGCTCATGGGGCATCTGGAGGAAAAAAATGAACTGCTTTAATGAACAGCAGAGATCTGGAGCCTGGGTGAGCTCTGAGCCATTCTTAAAGGCACTCGGCTCCATTTGACAATATCCAGAAAGCAAACAGCCATGGAGTTATTCCTAAGTGAAGGAGGCTAAATGAAGGGGCATTATAGGATTGCTGCAACAGCCCGTCAATCAGAGCTTCTATTCTTCCAAAGAAGTGAGTTTCAGAGCTGCCGTGTTTTAGCTCCAAGCAGTTCAGCACAGTTTGTGAATTTCATCCTGCTTAATAAAAAAGAAAACACCCCTTCTTTTTTAAAAAAGGATCATGAAATGGGAAGCACCTATATTGATTGTCTTTCTCTGAGTCACCCGCATCAAATAGAAAACAGTTCAGTTAGTATATTTCATCAGGTCTGAGAGGATGTTTATAATTTACCTCAGCATTGTTCCATATCGTGGGCATCACAGTATTGAAGATGAATAGGATTACTCTGCACCAGCAATCTATTTTAAACATGACCTAATCTCATGGAACCTCTCATTTCAATGCAGAAAATCTATACACAGTTGTATGGATTATGTTGTACTTCCGTAGTGGAGAATGGGTAAAGCTGAACAGGTTTTGGCCAACCTCTTCCAAAAAACATTTTTGGACACATGAGTTCACTTATTCTTCTTAGGCTTTGCCTCATGCTTTCTCTTTTATTATTGCAAAATGTTTGTGGTTTTTTTTACACTTGCACTGAACCATATGGACTATATAATCTTCTATCCAAATTTCTTCTATTCTTTTAGGTTTTTTTATTAGTTTCCAACTTCATTTCTACTAACAAAAGCCAATAGAAATATGCGATGGAAACCTCTTGACTATTTCCCTCCGCTTTCGTCAGATTCAATATTTATCAAGAGCAATCAGGATGAAACTGCATACAATATATTTAGTTAGGCGTTTCGTTTTTAAAATGAAATAAACTAAAAAAGAACTCCAAGCTTTCAGTAAGCGAAGAAGAGATGGGTATCTGGACTGCAAGGAACCCAAACGAACGGTGAGAGTTAATCTTTGGTGCACCTTCCTTCCTAATCTGAATGGCATTGCTCCCCCTGCATTTCAGCCACATTATTAGAAAATGCAATTTAATCTACTGTAGCATTGTGAGAGTCAAACTGTATCACCTGAGGATCACAAAAGCAGAAAACCCCAAATTGTAGCATTAAAAAAAGACATACGGCTATGATAAACTCATTATGGATACAGACAAGCCATCACTTCCTCAAATGTACAAACAACCTCTTGGGAAGTACTGAATTAGACAGCGAGGACTTTACTTACTTCCCCCTATTTCGAATTACATTTTCCCCAACTTAGCGGCCTCTGGATGTGCTGCCATGGGCGATCCCCAGGCCAATTTCTAGCCCCCAAAGGCCAGCTGTTCTCGCTGGTAAGCCTCTGTGGCAAAGTGCCAAGAAGTCACGAGTATAACACTGCACGCTACCAGTTTCCCGGGTGGTGAATGATGGCACTGAGCGCACCGTAGTAAATCCCTCTTTGGGAAGAGGATTCACTGTAAGCGTGCCAGAGTCAGTCCCAACGTTTGCAAGGTGGCAATCGTCCATTTTAATCTCTGCTTTCTGTATCTGTCAAGCCCCATTTCGATTCACGTAGTAGTAATCCAGTTGGGCGTCTGGTCTCCAGTTGCTTCCACGTCATTTCTTCAGTCCGTCAAGGGCCCCCAGTGATGTCTTCTGGACGGTTCCATTTCCAACACACTTTCTCTCTCTCTCTCTCTCTCTCCCTCTCTCGGCCTCCACCCTCATCATGAACTGTGACTGCTGCATGTGTTTCCCATCATGAGGAGAGAAACCTTGTCAAGGTCATTTTTTATTTGTTAGAAAGAACAAATGACTCTGTTAAAAGAGATTTCTTAACAAGAAAGAAAAAGAGAGGGGGAGAGAAAGGAAAAATAAATAAATAAGTGGCAGACGAGGCAACTGCTTTTCCAATTTTCCTTCTCTCAAGCAGCTCTTCTCAGGAGCAGAGTAGAGCAAGGATATCAGTTGCTAAATTCACTTTCTGTTTCTTTCTTTCTTTTTTTCATTCTTTCTTTCTTTCGCTGCTGCCTTCATGCTTTTCCACACGTCCCACAGCAGCGTGACTTGAACTGTGCCAGTTGGCAGAGCTTTAACTGCTTCACCTTCTCACAATACCTGGTGGTATCTCTGCACTCAACTAGGAAAAAGGGGATGAGAATAGTAAAAAAAAAAAACGGGGGGGGGATGACAAATCTCATCTTGAATCTTGCTGGCTGGCTAACTTTAGAACATCTGTAGTTACTCAGATGAAAGATGATCCTGAACTTATGACATTCCCACCTCCAGAAAAAAAGCGAACAGGAAAAAAAATGTAAACATATACAAAAAGTCCAATAAAATGCCAAGGTGTCCCTCCCTGATGACCTGGGATTGTCAGTTCCAGCTGAAACCAGTCCTAGCAATCTCCCCCTCCTAATAAATGTTTGAAGAGCCAAGGCTAATTAACTAACAAAATTAGGAGGTATGAACTGAACCCATAACAAAAAATAAGTAAAATAAGTAAAATTATTTGAACCCTATCTGCTTTACACCAAGCGTTTTCTCTCCCATATATGAACCACTTTTGTACACAGAAACACACAAGGACCAAAACGTTCACTTCCCTCTTTCTTTCCAGCACGATGGAGTTGGGATAAGTGGAAGGGGTAGAGGGAAGGAAGGGGACAACTTACTACAGCCAGCTCGCTGTGGCCACCGCTCCATGGCCAAGTCCCTGCAGCCAACTCACCATGGCCAACTCGCTACCAGACAAGGTTGCAAGTTGTGGTCACATGACATCGTGCTTGATGACCATGGGTGGAACTGATGTTAAATTGGGCACAGTCATGTGACATTTTACTTAATAGTCATAATGGAATTACTTAACTGAATTACTTACTTATGTGATTCACCCACGGTCATTAAGAACGATGCCACGTGACTACAACTTGCAACATTCTGCTGGCTTCTCCATTGACTTGGCTTGTCAGAAGTTGGCTTTGAAGTCTGCAGCTGGAGAGGTGCTTAAATCCAGCCTCCGGGGCCTGCCTGGAAATATCAAAGGACCGGCCCACAGTGCCTCTGGCACAGCTAAAATGGGCCACGTGTGCCCTCCCCCGCATCTCATTTTCACCCTCCAGGGTCTCCTGCAGCAGTCTGCTGGCCGAGATCAGGCTTAAAAGTGGACCGAAAACCAGGCTGCGACTGCGTGGCCCATTTTTGCTGCAGGAGGCCATGGAGGATGAAAACAAGGAGCAGGTGGGCCACACATGGATCCCCCGTGCCCCGTTTTGGCCGGCAGGGTGCTGCAGGAAGCATCCATCTCGCCCCCCCTGCAGAGGAGATCTACAATGCTGATCCAGCCCTTGAAGAAATCCAGTTTGACACCCCTGTGTGAACAGCTCCTAAGAATATGCATATTTAGGCTGCTGCATTGCCTATTGACTAGGGTGTGAAATAGTAAAAACGTACTATTTTCGCATGGAGTGATGTTACACCTCTGCCAGTTAGCCGGTCTTGGTCTCCAGGCACATAAGTGATCTTGCACAGGCTGGTTCGTATGAACACGTACACATTCTACTCTTCTAGATTGGAAGCCGTAATTCCCACAGGTAGCAGTGCACAATGTCCACAGACTGACTCTCCAGTGTACGCCACAGGCATCTGTCCAGCAGTTCTGAGTGCTTAAAGGCCTTTGATGGAAAAAATACATAAAATGGGAAAAATCATTAATATTTGCATATACCCTTTAGGGCAGAGGTGTCGATTTCATTGAGGGCCACATCAGGGTTGTGTTTGACCTCAAGGGCTGGGCATAGCCAAGGTGGGCATGACCAGCTTAACGTCCCAAGGCCCCAAGGACCAGATGTAAGCACCCCAAAGGCCAGGGTCGGCCTGTGACCCTTGAGTCTGACTGACACCCCTGTTTTAGGGAAACGGATTCAAGAGGTGTTTGGATCTTGAAAATAATCACGAACAAGTATGTATCTTGCAGAAAAGGCCAATGGTTTTGATGCAGAAGAAAAAACTATTGCATTGACTTCCTCCTAAATCATTCAGCCAAGGAGGGCTGAATGATTTATGTAACAAAAACATTGTGAGACAAAGGCATTCATTCTGATTAAGCAGTTATCATGTATCATGTGTGAGAACCTTTGTGGCGCAGTGGTTCAATGCAGCACTGCAGTCTCTGCTGAGTTGTTCAGCAAGTTGTCA
>JANHGC010003566.1:330940-345389 GCA_027560395.1 Boaedon fuliginosus
CTTGAATGAGAAGCGAAACATCTTCAAAGAAAAAACAAGGAAGTCCAGTGGCCTCGTGAAGAAGCACCTTCGGGACAACCACGACCTGGATATCTACAGACTTTCATCTTCCATGTTTTACCAAAAATTGAATTCTAAAGTTATTTATTTGACAAAATAGCCTCTTTCATCCTTAGATATATTTTTTTGACGGCTTACGCAGATGGTCCTCAACTTACAACCATTGTTTAGTGGCCATTCAAAATTATCATGACACTGCAAAAAGTGATTTATGACTGGTTACTTGCGACCGCTGCAGTGACCCCACAGTCACATGATCAGAATTCAGGGTGACTGGCATGCATTTATAGCAGTCGCCATGTCCCAGGGTCATGCAATCACCTCTTGCAACCTTCCTAGCCGGCTTCTGACAAGCAAAGTCAATAGGGGAAGCCAGATATGTGTAATGACCTCATGATTCACTTAACAACTGCAGTGACTCACTCAATAATTCTGACAAAAAACGGTCAGTAAATGGGGCAAAATTCACTTAACAACTATCTTGTTTAGCAATGGAAATTTTGGGCTCCAATGGGGTCGTAAGTATAAAAAATGTATAAAACATCCTTTATATAGTCCCAAAGGTGCTTTTTTCAAGAGGCTTTCTGGTTTTTTTCTTTGAAGACCGTTTTCACTTCTCATCCAAGAAGCTTCTTCAGCTCTGACTGGATGGTGGGGAATGGAAGGATCAGCGCTAAAGAAGCTTCTTGGAGGAGAAGTGAAAACCGTCTTCAAGGAAAAACAAAGAAACTCCAGTTGCCTCTTGAAAAAATTCACCTTTGGGACAACCATGACCTGGATGAATGAGAATCTCCATACATACTTATACTTTATATACTTTATATACTTTATTTAAAGTATAAGCATAAAGATTCCAAATGTCACATTTTAACCTTCCCAAAGAAAGGGAAAACATTCAAATGGGTTTCCTTGAATACTTTGCATTTTGCCTTCCCTTTGCAGATAGTAGTTGTATCGCTGGTATTTCTGAGGTGTTTCTGTCATGGAGAAAAAACATGGTAGCTCTGCTATTTCTGATCCTTCTTTCCGTATTTGTAACCAGAGAAGAAGTGCAACTACCCTGGAAGGGAGACAGTTCTCTCAGAGAGGACAATGCCTGGCCTGATCTTCCTTTTGCCGGAATGTAGAGGGAGATTGTGTAAAGGTAGTCCTCGACTTATGGACTGAGCCCAAAATTTTTGATGCTAAGTAAGGTATCTGTTAAATGAATTTTGCTCCATTTTACAACTTTTCTTCCCACCATTGTTAAGTGAATCATTGCAGTTGTTAAGTGACTAACATAGTTGTTAATTCAATCTGGCTTTCCCATTGATTTCGCTTGTCAGAAGGTTGCCACAGGGGATCATGTGACCATGTGACCAAGGGGATTCCACAATGGTCGTAAGTGTAAAAAACTATCATAAATTGCTTTTTTCAGTGCCGTTGTAACTTGTCCTGTAGTTTGGAACTAGGCCTGGATTGCTCTTATCGTTATTACTGGAATTAGCTGATCCACACAATTAAGCTTATTGGGTCTATATCCTTTGTCCTGTGGTTGGCCAAGCTTTAAGGGGCAATTTTAAGTAGGGAAATAGCAGGGGAAGATCTAATTTCTTCTTCTACTACTCCTTATCCTCACCGTCAGTCACTCTTTGGCTTCCATCATTAAAAAAAATAAATTTCTTGCTTAGTTTCATTCCCTTCACTTGTGGTCTCCCCTCCATTATGCTAAACAAAGATGTGTATGGATTTTTGTTTTCAGTTTTTGGAAGTGGGAGTTGCTTCTTCCTGTTGCTATTTCTGCGAACTGGGACTCAATTTGAAGAAAACGCACTGTTACTTCAGTGGCACTATTCAATTTAATAGCAAGGCACAATCAAATGGAAATATTATATAACTCCCCTTTAGCCTCACAGAAGTCAGAAATGAGACAGGAAGGTATAAATCATTCACTGCAACAGTCTAACATTGGGCTCTCACTCACATATATCTGCAATACATTTTTAATCTCAAGCTCCCTTATTTCCTTTTCAAACTTCATCACTTTGTGTTCGTATTTCATTGTTTACCGCCAGATTTACTGTGTGAAGCCAAATCCCATAACACGGACTCTCATCGAGGCTGCACAAATAACAGGGAGGGATTTTATCCAGCTACAGTTCTGGGTAAAATCTTGCGGCTCTAACCTACAGCGCTATTTGATAGAGAACAGTGCATATACCCAGATTTCAAACCTTCTCTATGATTACCTGTAGAAAAAAGTATTATCCATTCCCTGGCCTCAAGGTAAACACAAATCAATTAAACTTATATGTTCCATCTGCAGGAAGCAATTGCATGGGAAATGTCAGGCATAAAAGAGAATATAGTCATTAACTCCAACATGCTAAAAGCTACCTTTTGAAGACACGGCAGAAATGAAGACATAGTAGCTGCTCCACATTTTTAGTTGTAGGCAATATGAGAGACTGTCTTCAATGAAAGTATTTAAAAAAAAATCTGGTGTCATTTGTCATCTATAGTATTGCCAGCAATAAGGACATATGAGGGAGAATATATTAGGGAGTCTTGGTAGCCCTCATTCTAGGATAGCACATTGCATAGTACATAACTTTCATCTGAACCCCAAAGAGAAAGTACTATAAATATGAAGAAATCATATTCTCAGCTGGAAGAAGGATAAGTACCGCTAGAACAAAAAGTGATGTAGGAACAATTCCCTAATTCGTTGTCATTAAGGATTATCCTTTTGGTGGGCTATATCATCCATCAAGTACAAAGCATTATTTTCCATCTCTTGTTCTACCCAATTCTTGTTTTCTGCTCTTATAGCTCACTCCTCTGTAGGTCCCGAAGCCAGAATGGTTCAATATGGAATAATACCTTATGATCCATTCTCTCATATTAGCTTACAATTTCCTCCCTGCTCCCCATAAATTCAAAGATGGCTGAAGGAAAAACACTTAAGGCTTTACTCTATGATAATCCAGAAATGTCAGTAAAATTGGAAACTCTGAGCCAAACTGGACATGGTTTCTCATTTCATTGACTCCTGCTTGTTTCCAAGCCTAATGCCAAGGCCTGGTATTAACCTGCAACATCTTTCAAAGCAGGAAGCCACAATTTCTGAATATATTCCTTCCTGAGTCCAGAAATAAAAATGTATGTTACAAATCACTCTGTAAATGGCAAAGAGGCACCTAATAGCACAGGGGTATCAAATTCGATTTCACTGAGGGCCGCATCAGGGTTGTGTTTGACCTCGGGGTGGGCGTGGCCAGCCATGATGGCCTCTTGCAGTCTCTACCAGAGAAAATGGATGTTGGGGGGGCCGCATGTGGCCCTCCCAAGCTCTGTTTTTGCTGGCAGAGACACTGCGGCCTGGTCCTTTGCTGTTTCCAGGGCGGCCCCATGGGCTAGATTTAAGCACTCCATGGGGCGGATCCAGCCTGTGGGCCTTGAGTTTGACACCCCTATAATAGCAAGGGTTTTTTTATTACTTTAATTACTTTTTTAAAATTATGGATTGTTTTCCCAAAAAATATGAGCTCTTTAGTAGGTTAACTCAAAATAGACAAGTTATATTACTCATAAAAGGCTAAACTGCCATAAAAGCTTGGTTCATAGGCCCTTCCCTGATGTTCTAGTATGTTTACTGTTCTTTGTTATACTGGCTTGCACTAATATAGATTTCAAATTTCAAAGATTTTCTCCTGAAAGCACAGTTGGAAAGCAGGTAGATGCATGATTCATTTTTGGGAAAAATAGAACTATAAAGTGTCCTACGGTTAATTGAAAGACTAAAGTGTTCATGGTTAATAAGTGGAAATGATTGTTGCTTTGTCATGCTCCAAACCTATGAAAGTACCTTACACTGATTTAAACCATTATTTCATCTCACTCAGAATGCTCTAAACTGACATGCTGAAAATTAGGGGACTGGAGACTAAAACATTTGAATAATGTTGCAGGGACTGGGCATGGCTAGTCGAGTGAAGAGATGGACCAGGGGAGACACGATAGCAGTGTTCCTATATTTGAGGGGATGCCATGGAGAGGAAGGGGGCAAGCTATTTTCCAAGGCACCGGAAGGCCAGATAAGGAACAATGGATGGCAACTGATCAAGGAGAGATTCAACCTAGAAATAAGGAGAATTTTTTTGACAGTGAGAACAATCAACCAATGGAACACCTTATGTTGTGGCTCGGCAGTGTGCTGTGGATCTGGCAGCCAATTCCGACTCGGAGGGAGACCTGGAGTCAGAGTCGGATGGAAGGGAGGAACCAGCTGCTGATACTGTGCCTGTGGCTGGGCCGTCCCCAGCTATCAGGAGCCCTTGGCTTCTGATAGCAGTGGAGAAGAGGCCCTGATTAATGCAAGATCACAGAGATTAATGAGAAGGCAGCAGCAGCAGCAGCAAAGAAAGGGAAGAGGGTGAGCCACAGCTGACTGGTAATTGGCCACACCCCATAGGACTTAAAAGGGGCGTGGTTGGAAACGGACCCTTGCAGAAAACAACTTGTTGGATTCGTATTGTGTTTGGAAGATTCTGGTCTTGTGTTTGCTTTGAGTTTGAACCATGAATATTCTGTTACAGAACTCTGATTCATTACTATGTAAATCTTATCTAGCAGTTTTGGCAGCTTGCCTGAGTAGTTGGCAGCTTGCCAGAGAACTTGAACAGCTTTAATAAACAAAGAATCTCCGAAAGGTTTGTGGTTTGTTTGTTGGTACTTTAAAAAGACTCTGTGGCTTTAAGACCAGGCTGTAAAGCATGGGTTCAGGGTGTGGGACACAACACCTTGCCTTAAGAAGTTGTTGGTCCTTCATCACTGGACACTTTCAAGAAGAGAATAGACAGCTATCTGTCAGAAATGGTATAGGATCTCCTGCTTCAGCAGGGGCTTGGACTAGATGACCTACAAGATCCTCTCCAACTCTGTTATTTTATTTAACTCTAAGGCCTCAGGCGCTTGGAGCTATATTTCAGATCTGCATCAAACTATGCTCTTCCACTGATGAGCACTGCAGAGCAATCCTTAGCAATCCAATAAAATGCTTTAGTGAGATATTTCAAATTGGATGTAATGAAAACTAAATGCAGAACTTTAAGCCTGCTCATTAATATAATGATAACAGACCTGCAATTTGGCAGTTAATGGTCACATTTACTCCTGGAATTGTTTTCACTGTGCTTCCAATATCAACAGAAATTGTCGGCAAGTTTTGGTTGGTCATGGTGGTTCTTGATGTCTTTATCAGTGGTTTCCCTGAAAAGACAACATGAATTATAAAATAAATATAACAAGAAACAAACCATAGGTATAGTTACAACTTATCAATAAAGGAGAATATTTGTAGCTCAGGGTTGAAATGAGAGGTCCTTGGTGCTCTCTGAGCTTGCTTGTTTTCTTGCGGATGCCTCATTACCCAAACTGGGTAACAACTGATGATGTTACCTAGCTGGGGTAACAAAACATCTGCAAGAAAACAAGTAAGCTCAGAGAGCACCAAGGACCCCTCATTACAGCTTATTTTATTTATTTGTCAGCTTTATACCAGTAAATAATTTCTGCTGAACTAAGCAATGAAAACAGCATACAAACCTGGTTACTAAGACAAATGGAAGTGAAATACAATGGAAATAATAATCTTGGGAAGGACAGTTTCAAAACCCATTGACAATTTGTATATGATTGTAAACAACACATCAGTTTATAAACATATATATTTGATAAACATCTCTTGCTTTTATAATCCTACCCAGATATATATTAAGGTTTATTCTGCATAATTCCCTTAATCAAGCAAATTGGCTGTAGAACTAGAGAAATGAAAGCCAGTTGCATCAATAAATCAGAATGCAACTAAAGCTATTATCTGCCTAATTAAATCACAGTCTTGACATCTAATTGTATGCAGATACTATACTCACTTTGATTACTTCTACAATGCTAATTTAAATTATCCTTATGTTTTTCCTTAAGGTCTTATGTACTCGACTCTCATCTTTCTTTGGAAATTTCCATATGGGCCCCCTGGAAACTAAAGCAGTAGAATTGGGGTCTAAATAGATGATCTAAAAACAAGAATGCTGCAAAGTTAAATGAATCGTAGAAATCTCATGTTGTGGGGAGGGAGGGAGGGTGTAGGGAGGAAATCCTAGAAATATACAAACCTTAATCCAAATTCACCTATCTGCATTTTGGCCATCCACTTCATAAAATTTGAATGTGGGTTAAGTTCTGAATGCTGACAAATTTTGTGGGGCCTCCAATGTGAGCTTCTCCATAGGCCATCAGAAGGTGAAATGTTGCATAATTCATGAGCTTGGGTCAAGACGGGAGCCTATAATGTCTAAAAAAATTAGTCCTGTATAAATCTACAATAGCAGGAAGGGTAAAGAATTGGCACGGAAAGAATGGGTGTAAGTTGAGAAGGAAAAGGAGGAGGAGGAATTATGGGTGCTTTAGTTGGCAGCATCAACTAAAAGTACGGAAATCTGATTTTGTTTCTACGCCTCTCCTTCCCCCAATACATAGGTCACTAACACAAATCCATAAGCCATTGTGACAGCTAAAATATACTTTTATGTGTAACTGGCTGTATTTTAATCCCCATTCGGTAGAAGTAACCCACAAAAGCATGGCAGCTTTTGTTTATATCATTTGCATGCAAAGTCCTTTAAATGTCAAAATAAAGAAATATCCAACCACAAACATGTTCTACTGAGTCATGAAAAGTTCACACAATTCTCTTATTTTATTGGGTGCTCCTAAATCATAGAGAAACAGAGACCTCAACTGGCAAGTGGTCTTTTAATTCACTCTTACTTTTTTCACGATCTTCTCATTAGATTAAATACTTGTCTGCTGCTGTTAGCCTATAAAAAGTAATTTGTCATTCCAAAAATGGAAACATTTGCCCTTTGCAAACTCATGTGTTAAATTAATCAATAAGCCAAGTGTTTCATTTCGCCTGAACCAAGTTTGCCCACTTCCTCTGAGGAGTCCAGCCTTCCCTTCCTTCACCGCAATGTTTTAATTGCACATTATCACATTCGTACAACTTGGTATCCAGATTCGAAGCTGCTGAATGACTGGATACCTGTGGCTCGTGTTTGACAGATGAGGCTATTCAGAAGCTGCCCAAAAGCAGCTTTGCATCTAGAAAATTTGACCCAGGAGATTTGGCATTTCCTAATTTGTTTGCATGAGAAAATGAAATCAAGGCACAGACGATTTTATTAGAAAAAACTGTTGCTGGTTACTGAAAACCTGCAAACAATCAAAATGTGTGTGTCTTATGAACCTACACGCATGCATCTATCAGACAGTGATTGATTAGGCTCCATAAATTGGCTTGGATCAAAACTGTGGTTTGAAGGAAGAGGCTTTCCTTCCAAAACTCTAGTCTAAAGTTAAAGCCTTTGGAATGTGCCCATCGGGAATATATGAACTGCAAAGACTCTTTATAGCCTGGATTGCTATAGCATTAAACCTTAAAATTCAAGCATTTACCTGGATCAGAATGAATTAATTACTTCAGTGCTTTATGTTGTATTTCTGTTAAATCCATGTTGTTTTACCATATTTGTGTTTTTAAGGAGAAACAGCTGTATTGATGGGGGGGGGTTTGAGGGGTGTGTGGACATTCCTAAAGCAGGGGTTTCAAACTCAACGCCCACAGGGTGCTTAGATCTGGTCCGTGGGGCCGATCTAGAAACAGCGAAGGACCGGCCCTCCCGAGCTCTGTTTTCACTGCCAGAGGGTTGCAGGAAGCTGTCGCAGCTGAAAACGGAGCTCGGGAGTTTTTTGTTGCTGGCAGAGCACTCGGGCCTCTGACATGAGTGACGTCGAGCTGGCCACGTCCACCCTGGCCATGCCCATCCCAGCCCCCCCCCCGAAGTCAAACACAACCCTGATTCGGCCCTCAATGAAATTGAATTTGACACTCCTGTCCTAAAAGTAAGCATGGGGCGGATGGGGGAACTGCCTGCCACAATGAATGTAAAAGTGAAGTTTAATGATGAAAAATTAATGTTTGATGAATGGACATTTCTAGAAATGTCAGATGGCCTGATCAAAATATCTGGACTAAACCACACTCTTCTCTGGAGTGATCTTGGTGTCTAAAGCAAACTGAGAGACATTGTATCAAGCCATGATTTTTGATCTTGAATTATTTAGATTGACTACAGTTTGAATAGAGTTTCTGCTTCTACTTTGGAAGCTGTGACAAACTGAGATTAGTTCAAAACAGAATAAATCTGATTTTGTGACAGAAAGAGGATAGTGGTAAGGCGTCAGCTTTACATATACAATACTAAAGAAGTTTAGCATTATGCTTAACTAGATCAGAATCTGGATCCTGAGTCAGAAAAAAGTATCAGTTAACCATCAGTTAGATACCAAGATCACTCCAGAGAAAAGGTTTAGGAAGGATTGCACGCAAACATCTAGATAAGTCTCCAGTGGGGTTTATTCAACAAACGTTAATTTTTTTCACCATTAAACTTCATTTTTACATTCATTGTGGCAGACAGTTCCCCCATCCACCCCATGCTTACTTTAAGAGATACTTAAGACAAACATATTGGTTTAAATACTATAACTATACCCTAACCTTTAAATACTTCAGATGGCAAGATAAAACTTCTGCAGCAGTATTCAAAATTGTTTCTAATGTCCGTGGCTCATAATGGTAGCATCACAGGCTGTTTTGCTTTCCACACAAGCTTATCATCGCTCTGCCATTTGTTTGGCAATTCTACCTATACCCATAATAAGGACATAAGGAACTAAAAAAACCTCTATGATTTGTAAAGCTTGAGATGAAACCTTTGTGTGTATATGCGCGCACGTGCACACATGTGCCTTGGAATGCGAGTGCTTGGATTTGTTCCTGCAGTTTTCTTGATGGCATTTTTGGAAGTGCCTTGCCACTGCCTTCCTCTGAGGGCTGACAGGGAGTGACTGGCCCAAGGTCAAGCAATTGACTTTGAGCCTAAGGCTAGGCTGGACTAGAACTCACACTTTTTCTAACCTATTGTCTTAACTACTACACCAAACTGGCTGTCTTAATATATTTATGTCCTCTGCATAAGTTTTATAGTTTCTGTTTATCCCAGAACTTTTGTACATAGCATATTGATTCATGAGAACTACTGTAAATGTAAATCAATGTTCTTAGGGACAGGCTACTAAAAGATCGTTTCATTCTCTCAGCTTAAAAGAACTAGGAAGGCAGGCACCTCATATATCTGGGGAAATGCGCACTTTGCTTAAATACGAGGGGTAGTACCGGGAGCTGTTTCCTTCTGACTACTTGTGGAATTCTAGAGGCCCTTTATTGCAACTGTTCATCCAAATAATTAAGGCCACATTATACAGAGCGTACGTAGCCAAAACCCCATTGATGCTGATTTGCAACAGCTAGCAGTTCTCCAGGTTATTAGGTAGCACTTTTCAACAAGAGGGGATCCAGATTCTGACCTGACACTTCCTGTGTGTAAAGCATGAGATCCACTCCAGAACCAAATTCTGTTTTGGACAAAACAATCTGGAATGGATGAACTCTTGGAATGATCTAGCCAAGCCTTTTTTTTTTTTTTTTTCAATTTCTCATTCTGTAACTTTGCATGTTACTAAAAGCTACTTGCTGGCCAAGCACCTAAAGAGTTTAAAGCAAGCACAATCTCACACTGCTTGTCACTGCTCTTCCCAGAAAGGTTTTCATTAGTGTTGATCCAAGTGAGCAAAGATTTAATTTGTCATAGAACTGAACTGTCGATGTAAACAAGAAACTTAATCTCTTCTGAGCTTTCGCTTGCCAGTGACGGGAAGTGTGCCAGCCATGCTTTGGCTGCAAGATGGGGAAAGAAAGAGCTTGACCTTACAAGATGTTGACTGAGCAGATAACATGCAATCCAACCCATTATTTAGAGCAATGCTTAACTTCAGGAATATGAAGAATCTCACTGACTCTCAGGAGATCACTATTAGTTTGGCTTCAGCGCTAATGAGATGTCTGATCCTTCCACAATTCAGTCTAAGAGAGAAAGATTTACAGAAAAATTGGAACCACCACCAAGCATTAAAAAAAAATAAAGAGGTCAAAACATCCCACTCTGATGGATTTAACAAATTAAATCCTTATCCTTCTACTAAAAGGAGAAATAGTCATAAAAGCAAAATATGGCAGAAAGATCAGACCAAAATACAGTTTTTTTATAAGGCTTTCAGCCTAAAAGTTTAATAAAGGTAAATCCATTACTGCGTTATCATTATTTTAGTCAAGACATCAGTATATTTCAGCAGCCACTGAATGATTGAATCTTTATATTTGACCCAAAATATCAAAATCAATTCCTCCCTCCGCCGAAATATACAGAGATGATAGAAGTGGGAAAATGGAACGAAAAACATGGCACATGTTTTAATATTATTGTCTTAAATAATCATGTCAGCAATAATATTAAAATACAAACACCAGTGCATATTAAACAGAAGACAGGACATCCAAGAATTAAGCGATTTAATATCCCTCTGTTTGTATATCAAAATGTTAATATTCCCATATCACCAGCCTCTTGTTTTCTTTCACGGGAATAGCAAAAGGTTAATATTCCCATATCATCAGCCTCTTGCTTAGCTTCCAAGTCTCAGTCTCAGGGCCTAGTGGAATTGTAAACGTGGAGGGTTCTGATAGGAGACACTGGCTACCAAATTGTGGACCAATCACAATGGTTCAAGGGACAAAGGTTAATATATGTATAGTAAAGCATAAATCAGAATATTTCCTGGCTCTGGCACCTGACTTCAAGACTTCTGGAAATTCTAAAATAGGAGTATGTTTTAGAATCTTGAAATAATGCCAAACCTAGTTCTTGGCAATGCTCCTTGATCTTAACAGAAAAGAAAATATCCGCTCACATGCTTCTATCCTGGAAATTTGGGCATATATACCTCTCACACAACACACCCAAAGTTAGTTCTACAAAACGATAAGCTTCACTAATTCTATTTAAATTGCCCTCTCTACAAATAATCCTAGAACTTGAAGGAGTTAAATGTATCAAGCTAGTATTTAAAGTCTTGTGAAATTTTTAAAGCAAGTCATCAAAATTGGGGAAAATTTCAATAAACAAAATTAAAAGTTAAATAAAGCTGAAAAATTCCAACATGGGTAGGATTTTTAACCTTAGAAGCTATCTTGCTATATGCTTGTGCTTAAAAACTGCTGGAACAGGACAGTTTCTGAGTTGTGTAAAGGGCCGTAAATATGTTACCTGCTAATGTGATGGCAATGGAGACAGAATCAGAGCCCAACACATTGGTTGCATTGCAGGTATAGAAACCTACATCGGCTTCGACTGGTTCTAGGATTTGCAAAGAGTCATCTGGTTGGAGAAGAATCCTGTAATGACAAACATATATGTTAAGTCTTAAAAACTGGATGCCAAGAAAATTATTATTCAGCTCTCTGGGTAAGGCCTAGCCAAAGGTTAAACTTATTTGAATAATTGTATTCAGAATGACATTTAAAAAAAACATTTTTTTTTCATCCTGTTTTTTCATATATAACTCAAGATGGCAAAGATACAGTACCAGGACTGTTTATTTATTTATAGTGCACTTTTATTACTTTTACAAACAACTCAAGGTGGAGAACATACTCACCACACATTCCTCCTCTTATTTTTCCCACAACAACAACTCTATGAAGTGGTTTTGCGGAGAGAGAATGACTGGTCCAAAATCATCATACATTTAAATTACAAGCTTTGCAGATTCAGTTTTATTAAATAACAAGCAATATTTACCAATACCAAACTAGGTAGGTCATCCGTAGTCTGCTGTTATTTAAAATATGCACACATTACCACTTTATCTCGACTCAATCTTGATATTTACAAGCCACTGCACAGATGAGACATCTTGCATTTTCACCAACTTGAAAAATGTGAAGATAACAGCAAAGTGTATTGCTGATTTTTTTAATTCCTCCCACTGCCTGTCAAACTGGTCAGTACGCCAAGTTTAGCGTCTGGCCTCATGACTCTACTATATTTCGTTCAAAAAAATAGTCATGTAATTGGTGTCGGACCTCCATTCTGCATTTTCCTTGGAAAGTTGTCTTTATTATTCCCCCAATATGAGTTAATAAGAAATACTATATGCAAAAGGGTTGGTTATGAAATCTTCTTTCAAATGTTCTCATCGTGTAAGTGTTAAAAATTAGGAGTTTCCGAAACTATTAAAATACAGATTCCATTGATTTTACCATGGTGCTCTTGATGCTGTATAAGGTATATATTTGGAGGAATCTACTGATTGCACAATCAATGCTAGTGACAACGTATCTGAAATTATAACCCCAAATCTTGACAACTCTTATCTTGCTCAAAACATTCCAATTTGCCTTAGACTAAACCTGAAGTTAAAGTTCAGAAACTGGGTTTTGCCACAGAGACTTTGCTGCCACTGGGACAAGAACAGGATGTGGCAGCTCTTAGATGAAGGACCCTTAAAACTCAGTTGTATAAATTGGAATATAATTGGGTCATGGCAAGATCTGTTCCAAAGTGATCTCATATTTTAACCATCTTTCAGTTAATGAATTCCTTAGGGCTTTTTCAGGGCTCCTCTTTGACATCCTGTCATCAAATGTCATAGAATGCAGGTTTCAGAAAAAAACCATGTGACCAAAGGACTTGACCTTGCCAGTCATAACACTGAATTACTGCCTAACTTGTTGCTCTATGGCAACTTTGTGGAGGGACCCACAGTCAGCTGCTTCTAACCCCCTTTTTGGTTATTTTGGAGGAGCTAAGATGGCGACCGCGGCGGCCGTGCAAAGATTTTCCGCTGTACGGTACCTGGGCTTCTCCGAGATTTTATGGCTTCTCCCTGGGCTGGAATGAGCAGCTGAGAGGGGAGAACGTGGCGGAGAGTGGTGAGAGACGTTTGGGAGCAAGGGAAGCCTTGGGCTAAGGCAAATTTCCACCTTTGCCTTTTGTCCGCTGAGCCGGGGGCCGCGAGTAACAGCATGGCGGCTCGGGCGGCTTCGGCGGCTCGGGCTGCTTGCGCGGCCCTGGCGTTCCTCGGCTGCCTGCCGTTCCTCGGCTGCCTGCCGTGTCTCTGGCTCGCGGTTTTCGCTATGGCTGCTGTCGGGGAGGATGCGGTACGACCTCAGCGGCGTCCCCGGGATCCGGACCGGAAGAGCGGAGGCCGCAGAAGTGGTAGGAGGGCGGCAAATAGGTCCTGGATCCCGGCGGGAGCTGGAGAACGCCCGTGTGGAAGTCGGCGTGAAAGATCGGGATGGCGGTCTGGCGGGACCATAAGGAGACTGGGCAAAGCCGGTGGACGTGTCTGCAGCCCAATTTACCTCGGTGCCTGGATACCCGGCGGCGTGGGAGGTTGTGCCGGGCAGAGGGACACTTGGAGGCCGGAATTGCTGGCGAGCCTGCTGAGTCGGACTATCTTTATCTCAGCAAGGACTGCGTCGGAGCTGCAGGAAATGGCTGCTGGCAGCCTAGACTGTTTTTAACACCAAGATGCCTGATGACTGGGAAGTGGCCGAGGACTTGAGAACTTTGTCATCTCGGAGGGCCTATCGGAGGGTATTGGACTTTTTCAGCCCTCGGACTGTTCCCTCTGGTCGGACTTAAGCCCGTGAAAGATCATGCTTTCCTTATTGCTATCTGCTTCCTATCTCTCCACTCCCCCCCCTTCTTTCCCCTCTTTTTATGTTTTTATGTCCTGTTTATTCTACCTCAGGTTATATGAAATTAGAGAGCCTAAATATATTTTTAAATTTTAAATTTAAATTTTAATTTTCAATTGTTTTTATATATGATGCTTTTTAAATAGTGGGTTATTTAATTGCCTTTTAGTTAATTGATATGTATGAGATGAGTGATTGTGTGAGGGGGGTGGGCTCCCGCCAATTAATTATGGCGGCTGAGAGGAGATTAGGACAGGTAACATCAGCGGAGGGGGCTGAGGGACGGCCGATCACTGTGGTGACTGGGAGGGGCAGGTATGGCGAGAGCCACAGGGTTAGCCATTACCGGGGACCGCGGGACCGCCAATTGGTGGCGGTACCACGATCCGACCCTGTGTGCTTATCTCAGGGGCCCGTTGTCCAGGGAATCCAGGGCCCTGGGCTCCGACTGTTGCTTATCAACGCCAGGTCGGTGGTCAACAAAGCCCCTCTCATCCAGGATTTAATTCTGGATGAGAGGGCCGACCTGGCGTGCATCACCGAGACCTGGTTGGGGCCGGAGGGGGGTGTCCCCCTCGTGGAGATGTGCCCCCCCGGGTTTCAGGTGATGCACAAGTCGCGACCCCAGGGCAGGGGTGGGGGAGTGGCAATAATTGCGCGTCAAAGACTTTGTCCACGGGA